>JARFIW010000203.1:0-65849 GCA_036346225.1 Platerodrilus igneus
AAAGAAAGATCAATACTACTGAATTACTCATATCAATTGTGTCTTACCTATTTTTTTTTTAACATTTTGTCTGATTTATGTTTAATTGGTGTGTGAGGAAACGTTTCTGCTACTCCCCAATATTACCTCATTTTGTACTAAACATTTTTCTGTATTGCTTTTACCGTTGTTATATTGTATAGATTATCCAAACAGTTTCTTTTATTTACATTCTACAAAGTACTGAATAACTTAGACTTTTCATTGCTGCTATGCTTATTCTTTTTTTTTCAGGTTTGCTTAACTATTTTTCTTGCAGGTATTGTTACTAACTCCTTACCGCCGCATACATTATATGTTGGTCTACTTTCTACGACCCCCCCTACTCTCCGATTGAGCCCGGTCATTTCTTTGATTTTCTTTGTGTTACGCACGGCTACGAATAACGTCACATAAACTTTGGCGCCCACCGTGGCTGCCACGAAATAACGTAACAAGTTGTATTGCTACACCACTAATTTCTCCAAAAGTTCGATTTAAGGAATCTTTTTGGTGCTCGTGTTCTTGAATATTATAATATTTTATTCAAATTTTTAGCTAACGTTGCTATTTTTTGAGCTACTTATTTAATTCAAAAGAGACTTAGGTTTTTTAGGGTTGCTAGTTTATTATACGAAAATTACAAAAAATTATGCAATAGATTTGGACGTTTTACGTGATTTTTGGTCGATTTACACTGAATTTTGCTATAAAGACCATATATTTATTATTAGAGATTCAAAATTTGTTTTTGAAATTATTTATTGCGTCCTATTTTATGGAGTTTTTAGTTTATTAAATCGAAATTTAATTTATTTGCTTCTAAACGCAAATTTTAGTTAAAGTTCAAGCGAAACGTAGTTTTGTTTATTATTTAATCAGTTAAATTTTTGTTTTTTGAGTTAATTTTACTGCCCCGGGTTCGAAAAATTAATACCACATAGTATTACTATAACACACATTAATAATCAAAACTTCAAAGTAAAAAATATAAAAATCCCTATATAGAAACCTACTTGTAGCTGTAAATCCAGAAGCTCCGAGAAACCGTCCTCTCGGTTTAACTACTAAAGAGAAATTTTTTGGCTAATCCATAGGTATTTGTAGAACCTGAATGCAATTAAAGTAGGGCCGTGCGATTTACGAGATTTGTTATGAGCTGCTAAGTGATGACAGCGCTCAATTATCAAGATATCGAATTTTGTGGGCTTTAGCGTTCATTAAAGAAAGTTCAAAACGGTACCATCAACAAGTTTCAGGCTGATTATCAACACTGACACTTTGTAGTTGAAGACGTCAATCTTGCGTAGGAACTGATCTCTAACTGGTGATTTAATATTATTTAACAACTATAACATGAGTCGACTAAAATCGACGAATTTCGCGTTTAACGACTGCAGGGAATCGTGCCATTGCTGTACATTTGTTTGCATTGTTTACGCATAACAGTGAAGATTCGATTTTACTAATACAAGTGAACTTTAGTTATGCAATCTTGGCCATATTAATTAGAGAGGGTTAACCCAGTTGTGCAGTACCTGCAATAAACAGAACACCATAAACATATTGCACCGCACGTGCAGACATCAGAACAGCACAATTTGCTATACCTTTTTCTTAAATATATTTAATATTATCCAAATTGCCGAAAATATTGCTTATAATAGTACTTACCCGTTCAATTATTACTAGTGTCACCAGGTGTCGATAACAATCAACAACACAACAAATGGTTAATTAACTGTGTCGATAGTTTTACTAATTTATCTAAATTCACCCGGGTAGAGGACTCCGTAGGACGTTTCCATTGTATGTGCCTTTGGTTAAAGTGTAGTAATTTACACTAGCGTCGTACATTTAAGAAACGCAAAATCACTTATTATCATTCGTTCGCCTTAATCTTTACTTCAGTATAAAACCAATGTAGTTTAGTATTCGGAATTTGGAATTTTTCCATAGTCTGTTGTACTATTGGCGTTTAATGACAAATTAAACATAAATAAAAAATTTTGGGCAGTAGCATACCAGACATTAACAGAAATATAGGTATCTATTGTGCTTTGCAGAACAGCCGTAAACACATTTATATTTCGTTATTGTAAATCGAAGTATAAATACTTTTGATACCATAAAGAAAACGAATATATAAATATGGCACCGAATTTCCGAATTGCTATACATTATTCTTTCCATTACATTATATACTTCTTAATAAATTTCAACCAGGAAATGTCTTTACAAGCAACGGAGATATTTAACAGTCGTTAGTTTCGCATCAATTTAAATAAAATGTCACTTTCAGCTCCTCAAGCGGAAACTGCGATTTTTCTAGATGCAACTCAAGCTCGCTAATTTTTTTCTTTGGCGAATATGCTATCCATCTTAAAAAACATTTATATCTTTAGTATTTTATTAGGTAAATTCGGGATTGCGCGATATAATCTCAAACTACTGATTACTCAACATATACGCGCAGAGAATAGTTTGCGAAAAAATATTTTAAGTAGAAAATGTCAACTCGTCTTTCAATGAAGTTGTGTTTTATTAAACCGCGGGAAAATAGAGTCGGTGTTTATCCAAACCATGAGTAATCTAATTCGACCCTTACCTACCGCTTAGTTTCCGATTCTTAGGGTACTTTAATTCAACACGTACGTAAATTGTAGTACTGTTACGATATTTCAAGATAGAGAAACAATTAGAAATAATCATTTTACCCATCTGTATGGTTTGCAAATAAAACCAACTAATCCGTTTTGTAAGTTTGTAATTTTAGTAATTGCTTAATAAAAATAAATGGATAATAAATTTTTCTAGCAGGTCATAAGAAATAGAAGGTAATTGCTAAAATTCGAGGAACATAGTACACCTTCTATCGTTAGTATTTTACAATTGTCATATTCGTAAGATTTGACATTTTTAACCTATAAAACAGTTGACACTGTAATTTCAAACGCAACAAATTCGTTTCGACAAAATTTAACAAAGTAATATTTGTGTGCAGAAATGGAAATGTCGACCCGCGATTTTCGAATAAAAATTGTTTATAACTTCCATGTGATTTAACAGCAAATAAATGCATGGAAAAACTTATGTAGTTGTTTTGGAATGAAGCACAATCTAAAACATGGTTTAAAGTGGTTTACGGGATTCAAGCGTGGAAGATAGGTGCTTGAGGCCGATGTTCACGAAGGTCTTCTGTGCACCTCTGGTGTGGAAAAGAATACCGATTAGGTGCATGATATGACCTTAGTACATTGATATCTGAACATATAGGGGCATGCATCTTTACGTATTGCGGTTAAATAAATGTATACAGTTCGTTTTTCCTTCTTCCTCTCCCTGGTGCGTTTTGCATACCGGCTTTTTCGCACCGTGCGTTAGGCATTGAAAACTACACGTAATTTGATACTTACGTTTTCTGGTTTCACAACACTATGATGCGCCCTACGATCAGTTGCATGTTACAAAACTATGTAGTTGACGAATCACTTATAATTTGAGAGACCCGTAAATGCAAGTCAAGTGGTACAAGGAAGAAATCGATTGGTTGCCATACAAACTGTTACGGTACGTCTACAACCACTATCACAAGATACTTTTAATTTAAAACAGCACAATATTTAGTACTGACCGTACCGTCTCCTAAGGTAAACGAGAAAAGCGCTTGTTACCTGATAAAACTAGTTGCGTTACCCACGCGAAGAAGCAAGGAATTATTAATATACTGCCTTACTAAGCAAAACGCCCGTGTGTGCGTTTTTTCTCAAATTTACGTTAATGAGTGCTATAGCTTCCTCCTTATTAAACCTTTCAGGTGTACTAAATAAAATACACACAAATTGATATGGGTTTTGTATTCTTGCTTACGTAGTTACCCGTATATCGTAAATTAAGACTGACTGCTAAACAGAAACCTCGGATAACTTTTAATGCTAAGGAAGAACCAGATAATGCATGCCTTTAAACTACGAGTTTCTTGTGTAGCTTTTGACGAGTTCGCGTGTTTTTGCTTAGTGTAGTGCTTTTTTTGTGCGGGACATGCGGGTTGAGATCCGTAGCAGCTGCTACTCTATTAATTATTGTTATTAAGACGTGGTTCAGTGTTGGTTGTTCTTAGTTAAGTTAGTATATATAGTTTGCGTGTAAACCTGTTTATATTAATAAATTGTATAATGAATATCTCAAGTAGAACAAAAACACTGATACAATTAGCTTTAGCTAATGAAAATTTACAACATACTATACTCGAACAACAGCCTCAAGAAATTGTGATAGATTTATTAGTCTCCAATCAAGATGAATCTTACTTTTTAGAAAGTCACTCCTTTGAATCACAGGTATCAGCAAGATTAGTATCGACTACAAATTCACAAGAAATGCCTAACGGTTCAAACGATTTGTATGAGCTTGTTCTACCTATTGTTGACAAAATACCGTGTTCTGGAACGTTTGTAAATATAAATAGTAGTTGCAAAATACAGAACTCTGTTATTTATAACAGTCAAGCCGGAGATGGTGATAATTCAGATGTAGATGGTGAGTTTATGGATCCCGATTATGTGCCTGATAAAAATAAATCTTCCGACACTGTTAAATTTTTGAATAAAATGCTGTGTCTGCTAAAGTATGTACTATTTATTTTTCAGGCTTTAAAAGTCATTCAAAGAAGGAAACACAATCTTCTTCCCCACGGGCTATTAATATAGTTTGCCAGTAGATTGCTTGGGTTGTTTGATGTTAGCAGGCGGTTTTCGCTTGTGACCTCTTCGGGAATGTCATTGTTGATGGGATAGCGTGAGAGATGGTCCGGTAGCTCATTCTGAGCTCCGGGCCAATGTTGGATGTTCAAGGAGAATTCCTGTAGCAACAGAGCTCAGCGGGTGAGTTTGGAACGGGGGTGTTTAGTTTTGTTCAACTATAGCAACGAGCGGCTGTCTGCGCGGAGTATAAAAGGCTTATCTTTCTAGTATGGTCGGTACTTTTTAACGGCCCAGATTACTGCCAAACATTCCTGCTCATTCACGTGGTAGTTTCTTTCGACTTGGCTGAGTTTGGCGCTGGCGCAGCTGACGATGTTTTCGGACCCTTTTATCTCTTGGTAGAGGACTTCTGCGATGCCTGTTCCACTGGCGTCGGTTTGTAAAATGAAAGGTTGGTTAAAATCTGCTCATTGAAGCTTCAATGGTTGACTAATGGCCTGGTGGATAGCCTGGAAGGTTTGTTCAGTTTCTGTAGTCCATTGGAAGCGTTGACTGGCTTGGAGTAAGTTGGTTAGCGGTGCTTGGAGGTCTGAACACCGCGGGATATAGTCTCAGAGCCAATTGGTAAGGCCCAGTAAGGACCTTAGCTGTCGTCGGTTCGTGGGCTGATTTGCCTTCTGGATCTGCTCCTCGTCTTTTGGAATGGGTTGATTACTTCCGACGGTTATGACGTGGCCTGGGTATTCAATGTTTTGTACTCCAAAGCTGCATTTCTCTAACGCTAGGTAAAGCTTGTGGTGTTCGAGCCTCTTTAGGACGAGTCGGATGAGTTATAGATGCTCTTCCCAGTTGGTAGAATAAATTATGAGGTCGTCCAGATATACGTACACAAATTTTCGGAGGTAGTATGCCAGTACCTCTTGTGTCATCAGCTTCTGAAAACTGGCTGGGCCATTTTTCAGTCCAAATAGCATAACGCGGAATTGGTAAATGGCTTTAAAGAGCGTGGTGAAAGCTGTGAGTGGCTTGCACTCGGGGCCGAGTGGTACTTGCCAGTATCCTAATTTGAGGTCGAGGGTGGTGAAAACGGATGCTGTGCCGAGGACTCGTAGTGCTTCATAAATTATTGGTGGGATTGAGTTTTCATTTTGGTGATGGAGTTGAGTCGGCGATATCCGACACAAAAACGTGGTCTCCTATTTTTCTTCTCCACGATCACATTGGAGAGGTGCTGGGCTCAATAATTCGGTTAGCCAGCATTTCCTCAACTTCTGCGGCAATGTTGAGTTTCTTTTGTGGGGAGTACCGATACGGCGGCAATCGGAAAGGTGTGTGTGGATTGGTCCGTATCGTATGACTGGTACTAGCATTGGTAGTTGGCTGTGTTGGTCCGTTGACAACGGAATGGAACTCCTCCAGGCGACCGTTAAATGTGGATTGGAAGTTGGCTGGGAACTGGTGGATCGTGGTTTGTGAGGATGGCCCGCTGGCAGAGATGAGTGTCATCCTTCGGTTCCCGTAGAGCACCTGGCGATTGTGTGTCCCAAAGTGTAAAGATTCTCGCTCGTGATCCATGACAGCTCTTTGGGGTCGCAACCAGGATTGCCCCAGGATGACATCTTCTGTTAGATTGGCCACTACCAGAAAAGCTTCATGGTCCGTCACTTTTCCGAGGGTGAATAGTGTGCGGAACTTGCCTTCGATTGCCATATCAGTCCCTGCTTTGGCTAGATAGGCGGAGGCATAATGTGGTTTTACCCGTTATCCTGTGGGTATTCGACCTTTTCTAATCATGCACGTCGATGATCCTGTATCTAGTAGTTCGTTGAAGGCTTTCTTCTGTATTGTGACGGGCATCCTTGATAGTAGGTTAGGGTGGGTAATGTTCAGTCGCGCCAGTTCATTTCGCCCGACCGGGCGGTGTGCTGGCGCAGCTCGGCCGGAGTGTCGTTTCCCAAGTTTCTGGTTGGACAGTCTCTTTGCCAGTGTCTTTGAGGGCAGAAGCGGCAGCTTGGTAGTTGTTCTACTGTGGGTGGACTTCTGGTAGCTGGTGTGGGGTTGGTCGTCTTTATTGTTGCCTCTTTCAAGTTTTGTTCGATTATTGTGAGGCGGGAGACCATTTTTCATACTGTTGTCGACATGTGGCACTGAATTGGATTCCTCAGTGTTGGTAGGAGGAGATCCGTAAACAGCTCTATATCCCAATTGTCTAGCTTTAGGCGTTAGGCTTAATTCCCCTTAGTGCCGAGGAAGGCGGCTATTGATTGAGACGACATCTGCGTCTGTCCATAATACTCGGAAGTTATTTTGGCTCTGATGGTTGGACTATCGTACTTGTCCAAAAAGAACCTCCTGAATTCCCTGTAGGTTGGTTGAAACGTCGCGTATGCTTCCCACCATGTGTCTGCTTGGCCTTGGAATTGAAAGGTTGTTGTAGGTACATTCGCGTCCATCGCTTCCATCTGTTGGAGGAATTCTGCGGGATCCTCCAGAAGGGTACCAGAGAATGTAGGCTATTCTACTTTGGGGTGGCTGTGGTGACGTGGTACAGGTTTTCCACGAGCGTCTTGATTGTTACCATTTTGTTGGTTGATTGTGTTTGTTGAGTGCCACTGGGTTGTTTCAGTCCCAGAACTGTTGATGGTTGTGTGATCTTCTAGGTTGGTGGTGGTTGGTTGGTTGGTGTCCGGCTGGACGTGTGATGTAGTTTGACTCCTCATCTCGGGCATGATGATGGTTCTTGTAAGCGCACTGTTTGCAGAATCTTTTGTTAAGACGGCCCAATCACGTTGGACGCCACTTGTTATCGTTCGGGTGGGCGGCGTCTGAAAGCATGAAGGCTTGGCTTAATTATTTGTTTAATAAGTACAAGTAAAAATAATTATAAGTTTCATAAATACATGAAGATAGAAATGAAATAGTAAAATTGACTAATTTCTAATAATTGAAGTAGTTCGGGAGTCTTCGGTAATATTCAGAATTCTTCGGAGGGCTTAGTGCTTGCTTGTGGAACCAAAAGAAACTTAAACACTTATTAAATGAATGTCTATACAGCTTGAAGGCGGTGAAAACGGCTTCGGTAATCTTCGGAACTTTTCGGAAGGCTTCGTGTTTTGCTTTTGGCACAATGTTAAGTTACAAAGAATTATGACTTGAAATTAAAAACTACTAATTTACAATATACAAGCATAGAGGGTTCAAAAGTCTTCGGTTGTCTTCAGAACTCCTCGGAAGGTTCCGGAATTTAATTCCGAGATCCAGTACAAACTGGGACAGCGATAAATAGAAAATATTTACAGTTTTAAGGGGTTCAGACGTCTTCGGTGATCTTCGGTACCTTTCGGCAGACGTCGTGGAAGTGGTGCCCTAGGCCTTGTTGAGTACGTCGCCGTTAAACTCTACGGTAGTGTTGTCCCGGAGGTAGACTTGGCTGATGCAGTCGACGACATGGCAATAAACCACTTCTCGGGATGTACTTGCAATAGAAGTGGTTTGAGTATGTTCTTTCGGCGATGGTAGCAGAGGCAACAGAAGCTTTGGGTGCGGTAGGATTGAACGGATCGCCCGTCGAAGAGCGTTCTATGCCTACTTCCGATTTGCCTGGTGTATGGAACGAATCTTACCACCCATACGTAGATTATATAACTAGTCACGGTGAATTATAATGACGTGCCCCAGGTACGGCGGCGGACAGTGTCACTGTCAGAGGATACGCAGGCTATGGAGAGCACTGCATGTCGAAGTATAGCAGGCTATGGAGAGCGCTGCTCGTTGAAGGGTTTGCACGCTATGGGAAGCACTGCAAGAGGATTCCTTAGGCTATGGTGAGCACTAATGAATGTCTTTCGGAGGATTTGAAATTATGTTTATACACTTCCATTTCCTATGCTTCATGTGTTGAAAAACGTTAATGATGTCTTTAACCAATGGAATAGTGTATTTCGATTTTGAAATTTAAAAGAATATCCAAATATAGTTTGACCAATGAACCTGCTGATTTTTGGGTACCACAAAAAATAAGTTGCAAATTTCTCGTGATATTTAGTTTGTTCATTTCCAGCTCGTGTACTTTGATATAGTCAACTACAATTCCTCAGTTGTTCTGTGTTCAGCTCGGGTGCGGTGATACAGTCAACATCCCCCCCGCTGAAGAGTGTAGCGTAACTTGGTTGATGCGAGATGGTGGTGGTCTAGTGGGTGCTGGTCGTATACAGCTTTAATAATTAATGTTGCAACTCGCAAAGAAATCCCCAATACATTCTAAATATTTTCTGAAACTTTTACTAACTAGATCATCCACAGATATAATGATAGTTTTTTATTTCGAAAGAAAGTGCATTATATTTATTAATTTTGTTGGTTTCCGTTTGAAGAAGGTTATTTGAAATTGGAATGGAAATGTCTACAGGGTATGCTACTTTTTTAATTTTTTCTATAAGTAGTATATCCGGTTTATTATGCATTAGAGCTTTGTCTGTGTGAACTTTTGTAAGGAAAGATATTGATAATATTTTATCTGTATCTTCTGCAAGTAGTTGATAGGCATATCTACCATGCAATGTTTTTTGTTTCCATCTGTCGACGCAATCTTGAATTGTTATGGTATCATAATCGTAATCGGTTTTATTTAAATTTAGGGGTGTATAGCCATTATCTAAATTAACTATTTTTTTTAAATTGAATCTTCAACTTCCATGAAATATTTGCGCATGTTTTGTATCTGTCTATTGTATAGTTTGGTAATATTCAAAAGTCCTTTACCTTCTTCTTTTGGTGATAAATATAGTCGTTTAATACAGGAGTTTGGATGTATACATCTAAATTTAGTTAATGTTGTTCTAGTTAGACGATTTATTTCTGCCAAATCGGTGTTACTCCACTTAATTATTCCAAATGAACAATAATTGACGCAACAGCATATGAGTTAATGGAATTAATTAAGTTTTTGGCGTTTAATTATGTATTATATAATTTAATTAAATGTCCTTTATATTTTAATTTTAACTCTTGTTTTATTTTTGTATGATAAATTCCACGTCGTTGCTGAAAACCTAAATAAGTATATGTTTCTTCGGGTGCCATTTCTTTAATGTCCAATAATTTTTCCCTGGTGTAAGTAATTTTTCCTTTTATTAATTGTGAAGTTGCACATTTATCTAATCTAAAGTTAATATTTATTGAATCACTAAAAATTTTGGTAGTGTGTATTAATGATTGTAATTGGTTTTTAGTTCCGGCATGCAATTTAAATCGTCCATGAATAATAAATAGTTTATTGAAAATTTGTCTTTTGTTTATAACCAAAATTTGTTTGTTTCAGTAATGTTGATAAAGGGTTTAGTGCAACGCAAAACCAAAGTGGACTTAAGGAATCGCCTTGAAAGGTTCCTTTTTTTATAGTGATTGCATTAGGAATTGGATATTTGAGTTTCAGTATTACATTCCAATTTATCATGCAACTTTTGAGTAGATTTATTACTTGTTCATTTATTTTATAATGTTCTAGGACGAATATCAACCAGTTATGAGGAACATGTTATTATAGATATTCAGTAAAACACTGCACATAATTAACTACATCTATTTTCATTATAACTCTAAGTAAATCAGTTAACTTTTTATTACAAAATCATTCTTTTTTTGACAATCATCGACATATCAACCAAAACCTACTACAATTAATAACGAATAAGGTAAGTATCACTATTAACAGTATTATAAATTACTGCACCCTCTCTTGATACTTTCCTTATTCTATAACATGAAACAATCAAATTTAAATTCTCTAAAACATGTTAGTATCTCAACTACATCAATAAATTAAAATCTTAACATAAAATTAATTCATTTCCCTCTCTTACTCAAATGATCTAGTTTGTATTTGTTTATTTTATTCTATTAATCCTAGTCCTAATTTGTTTGAACAAAACTGATCTTTGCTTTGAGCCTTCGTTATTTTCACTAACAGCTATTCGCAATTTTAAATCCATTGGAGTTGTACATGGTTTACACTGATCAAAATTAAAACGTTTTAGAATTCCTTTAACATACCTTTTTTGACTTATTTTCAAAATTCCCTTTTCCCGGTCATAATCTATTTCAAGTGTTAAAAAATTCTTTGAATTTCCTTTATCCTTCATGTCAAATTGTTGCATAAATTTACTTTTGTATTCAACTAAAAGTCTTAAGTTCTGACTTGTCAGTAAAATGTCATCTACATATATTACTAAATACACTACACTCTCTTCATCATGTTTTATGTACAAACAGTAATCAACGTTTGACCTTATAAATCCTAAACTAAGTAAAAAATCATTAAATTTTTGATTCCAACACTTGCTTGCTTGCTTCAGACCATATAGAGCCTTATTCAGTTTTAACACATTATCCCTCTTACAGTTCACTCCCTCTGGTGGATATATATATATATATATATATATATATCTTCTTTCAAGTTCCCATTCAAAAACGCTGTCTTAACGTCAAGTTGTTTTATATGATGTTTGTATTGATTCGCTAATGATAGTAAAGTTCTGATAGTAAACATCTTAACCACTGGTGAATATATCTCATCATAATTAAACGTATCCTTTTGGGCAAAACAACTTACTATCAGCCGTGCTTTGTATATATCTTGTACATTATGTTCCAATGGTTTCTTCGTAAAAATCCATTTTGTGCTTAATATCTCCGCATTTTCAGGTTTCTTTACCTCCATCCAAGTTTCATTCTTATTTATAGATTCTATCTCTTTCTGCATAGCAGTTATCCACATTTGCTTATCTTCTCTTTCATTTATTTGCTCTACATTCTGTGGAACATCTTCAATGTACGCAATTGCATTAAATGCCATATACATATCAAAATCTGAATATTTCTCTGGTACTTTTGCTTTTCTCTTTTCCTTTATATTTTCTCTAACTTTGTCTACATTTATTTCGTTTTCTTGTTCGTCAATCTTAAAGATATCTTCTGTCGATTCCTTATCTTCTTTATTTACTAAGCCTATTCTTGCAACATTCATTTTATAATAAAATCATTTTCATTGAACTTCACATTCTTTGATGTAGTTATTTTTTCTTTAGCTATATCCCACAATATATATCCCGTATTTGTGTATTCCATCATAATACATTTTTTAACTTTGCTATCAAATTTACCTCTAAATTGTTCTGGAATGTGAGAGAAAGCCATGCAACCAAATATCTTCATATTTTGAATACTTGGTTTTACACCATTCCAAATTTCTGCAGGAGTATCTTTTAAATTACTCTCAGGGCTTCGATTTAACACATATGCTGCAACTCTTACAGCCTCGTTCCAGAAATGTTTTGGTAATTTTGTTTCTTCTAACATTGTTCTAGCCTTTTCTTCCAAACTTCTATTATATCTTTCACTCTTCCCATTTTGTTGTGGAGTATATGGCGTAGAATAGTCTATAACAGTTCCATTTTCACGACAAAAATCTTTCAATTCGCTAGAAATATATTCGCCACCATTATCACACCTTAAAACTGATAATCTTAAATTAAACTTAGCCTGTGCGGCCTGAACAAACTCCTTAAAACAATCAAAGACTTCGTTTTTTTCCTTTTAACATATAAACCTGAACAAAACCTGAGAAATCATCAATAAACGTGATAAAATATTTTTCACCTTCATGACTTACAGGTGTTATTGGACCAACTAAATCAGAATGCACTATACCTAAAATCCTGTTAGCTTTATTTCTGGAATTAAATGGTAATCTACTCATTTTGCCCTGAACGCAAGACTCACAAAATTCAACTTTGCTCAATTTTAAATTTTCTAATTCTTCAACCATGTTATTTTTTAATAACTTTTCTAAATTTGTATTACAAATGTGCCCTAGTCTCCTATGCCATAATTTTAGTTCTTCATTTTCTGTTTCAGTACTTAAACATTTATTAACATTCACTTCAAAACTTATTTCATATAGTTTATTTCTAATTCCAATTCCTACTAACCTATCTTTGTTACGCAAAAATACCTTGCCATTATCAAAAACTACTGTGACACCGTTCATTTCTAATCGCTTCACAGACATTAAATTTTTGCGAAGATTGGGTACATACAACACATTCTTTATAGTGCATTCTACCTTTTCATTATAAACATGACTGACTATTTTGATGTTGCCCACACCTATTGCTTCCATAAAATTTTCACTTTTTGCAACAGCTACTTTAATAGGATTTTGCAACAACATGTACTCAGAAAAATACCTTCTACAGTTTACCATATGATCAGTACACCCAGTCTATATAAAATAAAATGTCTTTCTTACTTACAGTTTTGTCTTCAACTTCTGTTTGTGTCATGAAACATATACCTCTATCTGTGTCCTCTTTTTCAACAAAGTTATCTTTTGATTCTTCCATTTCCCTTTGATTACTATAATCTCCTCTACTACCACTGGGTTGATCTCTGTATCTTCCTCTTTGATTACTATAATTTCTCGAGTAATTCCATCGTTGGTTATTGATATTTCCTCTTTGATTATTAAAATTTCCTCTGTAGTTACCTCTACCTCTAAAATGTCCACTTCTGTAGGTCTGATTTTTATAGTTATTCTTCTTGCAATCTCTTTTATAATTCCCTTTTCCACCACATGCGTAACATACACCACTATTATTTGTTAAAAATGCTGCAGGTTTACTGTGTTCTTGTCCAATTTTGTTTGTTTCAATTTCAGACGCGGTTTTTCTTCTTTCTACTTCAGTTCGTAGCTTTGCTTTTACTAAATTTATACTCAATTCTTCTGAAGGCATATTCTCCAAAATCGCAATTACGGTTTCCATGTTTGGTGGCATCGCCATTAATAAAGTACAAACTAAATCTTGTTTTTTAAATCTGCTCCTGTAACTTTTAATTGACGTACTGTTTCATCAAATTGCGCCAAAAATATTTCAAGATCTTTTACTTCTCCTAATTGCATGCTCATTAACCTTTTACGCAATAACATTTGTCCCGGAATACCTTTCTTTTCATACCTTTCTTCAAGATTCTTCCACATACTGTATGCAGTCTCTTTATCTCTTATTAAATCAATTTGAGCATCATCAATGCACTGCACGATATAAGATTTGCATTTATTATCTCGTTTTTTGGCTTCAACCTTTTTCTTTTCGTCTGTGTAACTAGTTGCATCAAATTCTATTTCTATGCATTCTAAAACGTTCTTTTCCATAAATAAAGATTGCATTCGAAACTTCCAAGCATGAAAATTATTTACATTTAGCAGTTCTATATTAAAATTATTTTTCATGACAGTTACCAAACTTTCTGCCATTTTTTAGATGTCTGGGCCCGTAACCTCTTATTTTAGATATTCAGTAAAACACTGTACATAATTAACTACATTTATTTTCATTATAACTCTAAGTAAATCAGTTAACTTTTTATTACAAAATCATTCTTTTTTTGACAATCATCGACATATCAACCAAAACCTACTACAATTAATAACGAATAAGGTAAGTATCACTATTAACAGTATTATAAATTACTACAGAACAGACTCGAAAGCTTTTGAGTAGTCTATATAACAAGTGTTTAGATTACGATTTTTTATTTGAGTCTGTTTTATGATAACACTGTCAATAATTAGTTGGTGTTTACATCTTAGTGATTTTTCTGTACAACCTTTTTGTTCAAATGCTATAATGTTGTTGGTTTCACAATGTACGCAATTAGCGCGAGAAACTAAAGATGTTAGTAATTTATAAATTATATTTAAACAAGTAACAGGTCTATAGTTGTTTGGATCTGTGGGATCGCCTTTTTTGAATATAAAATATGTGTGCCCTATAGTTAATTGTTGGGATATACCTTGGGATCCTTGCAGCATTTGATTAAAAGCAGTGGCAAATATCTCATGAGTTGATTTAAATTTCTTTAACCAGAAATTTTGAATTTGGTCAGGTCCCGGAGTTTGCCAATTCTTTGATTTTTAAAATATTTGATACATCATTTTCATTAAAGATCGGTAACGCCATTTCATTTAAATTATTTGCATCTTTTAAGTGTTCTAACCAGGATGCATTTAAGTTAGCTTCTGAAGATACACTCCGATTTAAATTGTAATGATTTGCAACATGTTGAGAATCCATTTCAAAATTTGTGCTCTTTTTTTCTTCAAATACATTTCGAAAAAAATTTGTTCGGTTTTTAATGAATTGTTGATTTTGAATTTTTCTTTTGGTAATTCTGTTATATCGTCGAAGTCAGCTACCTTTTGCTTTTGCGTTCTGACGTAGCTCATCTTTATATTCAATTAGTTTTTGCATTATGTGTGGAGATTTATAATCAACTTTGATTGATATAAGTATATTTTTAATTTTGTTATTCACTTAGTGAGCTCTAATTCCTTGTAAGTATTGGGATATAACGTCAGATTTACCTCTTACATAATCAATTTTTTTTTGTTATACGAAATTTCCAGGCAGGAAATTTATTTTTTGGATTATTATCTAAATTTTCTTTAGGCTTAATTGTTAAATGTTGTTGGTTAAGTTGTATTACTGTAACTGCTGCTGCGTATATGGTAAATGAAATCCGTAGTAAATCTGTACCATCCTTTAGTTGATTTTTTAAAATTGTATCTACTTGTTCGATTATATTTGAAGTCTCTGGTGTGTAAATTAGGACAGGTAAACTATGTCGTACAGAAAAATTTATGTTTTCATGTAGTTCTAAATGTTTTATAAATTCTTCTATAAAATTTTGTTAAGTATTTGGAGCATATCTTGCATTTTCTGAAATTGAAAGAGTAATTTCGGCATCATCATATAGTCTAAATCATGAAAGAATGAATTCACGTCATAGGTTGCTGAATTAAAAAACGACAAACTTTTAAATCGTATGCATTAAGTATATTCCGATAGATCCTTTAAAAATATGTCGTTTTTTAATTCAGAAACCTATGACGTAAATTCATTCTTTCATGATTTAGACTATACATTTGGTTTAGTGAAAGGATATTTCCAATTTCACGATAAATGCATGATAATTCGGAAGGTGTTGGATATCTTTTTCTTAAAATAACGTTTTTTTCTGTCTGCAACATTTTATTCGCTTAATTTCAATTCTGGATGTCTTTTGGTGAATTCGGTATATATCTTTTTCTTCATCCTGGAAGAGGTAAATCTTCACATTGGTTAACGTAATAGTATGATTTAATTATGTCACTATTTAAGCTTTTAGAGCACTTATCACGTGTATGCTTTTATTTAACAGCAGCTGATTCTGTAACTGTAGAAAGCGAGCTATTAATTTTAAGAGCAATTGAGTTTGTATCGGATCCTCTTTGGCCTTTAGGTTAGAT
Organism: Platerodrilus igneus; assembly: GCA_036346225.1. Taxonomy (NCBI): domain Eukaryota; kingdom Metazoa; phylum Arthropoda; class Insecta; order Coleoptera; family Lycidae; genus Platerodrilus; species Platerodrilus igneus. The sequence continues at coordinate 16,069 of JARFIW010000203.1, forward strand.
TGTCGCGCATTGTTTGTATGTTGTACTTGGGGAGTTTCGTTAGCAGCATTTGAACAAGTAATCAAATGCGAGCCTATTGAACAGTTATCATTTGTCTAATTTCTTCGAACTAATATTATTGGTAACTTTAGCACTTGTTTCTACCTCTGTTTTGTCCTTCTCAGATATAATCCAATTCCTTTTTTGTATAAAGTTCATCAGTCTAATATCTTTTGGATATTTGTATAGTACATTTACCAGACTTCTGTTTGAAGTTTCACATAAGTGACAGTTCATTATTAATGTCAGAGCTGTTATCACAAATGTCATTAATTACAAAATTGGACATTATTCGTAAAACACTATAGAATCTTCTAAAACATAAATTTATCACTTGATATAATCTACAAATTTTATATATAACATAATTTTTATTTTGATTTTTTCTTGTGGAATTAGAAAATAGGATTTCAAATAGTAGACAAGTAATGCATGTGCATTACTGTCAAAAAATTTTCAAATCAAATTCAACCATGAGAAAAGCAACAGAAGTCTACTTTGAAGGATTTTCCTGACTCTTGTAAGCAAGGGACGTAGACGGACACCTCAAAAGGTACAGTGGCGCAATAAGGATAGATCTTCTCATTTTTAAACAACGCATTCGAGTAGAGCTTTAGAATTCAATAATAGGTACCTACTTCAAAAAATATATTTGATATATTGACGTATTGATAATTAAAACTTGCATACACGTGGAGAAATAATAATCCAAAGATTAATCGTATTATTGGTAAAATTTTATTTTCAAAAATTCGTAATTGCTTCTCAATATAGATTGCCTAATAGAAAGTTTGTAACCCAATATAAATTTGAGAGCACAACTTATTAAGTGAAAAAGAAAACTGAAAGTATCTGGGCCATTTTATTCTTTACAATATAGGAAAAACTTTTAGATTGGAAAACTTTCTTATCCACAGCAAAGATTCCATCCCAATTACTTATTTTAAGTTTTTTACAGTTACGATGTAATTGTAATTTCTAAGGCAGCATGGCGCAAGAATCGCGTTGACAGCTAATAGGGGAGTTGTTAATTACAAACCCGGATGAAGTATATTATATCCGGTGTTCTTCAACGTAGACATTGTTAAGCATGTTTAAAATGTTTTACAACACCTTAAAGTTTTCAGCGTTTGCGTGTTTCATTTCCTCCACGAAACTAGTTCTTCAAATTTCTCACACTTTGCGATAGCATTTGTGACTTTTAAAACATGACATGAAAATTTGGGGATTAATTGGCGTAAGACAACTGATGTAACTTAACCAAATGCACTTTACGGGGGTTACCTTTTATATTTCAAGATTGCGTTAAACAAGTGCTGCAATCTGGCAGTTGATGGTTCTAACGTATAGTTTGACATTTTTGATGATATACGTACTAAGAACGTATTGACATACAAGCGCTATTTGTAATGGAAGTTGGTGTAGCACTAAAGTAACTTGGAATTCTTGGGACTTTTTTAAGTACTTTTTCTTCTTCGAATAGCTTTTTGGGCTCTCTTTTTCTAAACCCATTACCACTGTTTTTATTTATATGGCAGAAGAGTATTTTACTTTAGAAAATACTCTACACTACAAATAAGTTTTAAAACACACGAAAATACGGTATAATATTAGATTTTATATTCTCGCCATTGACCAATTAGAAGAAACGTGGAAACTAATACTGGATTGTCAGGGAACGGTGGCGTCGTATAGTCGAAGTTTTAGTAAAATAAATTTTACTTAAAAAGAGAAGGAATAGCGTTCCCTGTTTAGAGTACAGCCCCGTCCGTACAACTAGCACTTCGCATCGCTTTGTCTGCTTAACATTTGTGTACTGCTTAAGTTCGAGTGCGATCCAAACATGAAACTGCTTATTTAGTTTGTATGTATAATAAAATGGTTGAAGCCAGTTAAGGTCCGGGCCTTGGGAGCTGCCTTTTTAAAAACCAGTTCCAAAACTTCTTAACAAATTTTATTTGTTATACAGAAATTAATTTTGGAATTTTGACAAGTTGATTTAAAATTATTCTAAGTCGAAATTACACTAATAATGTACTATTGTGAGTAGCCTAAGCAACTGCAATATTAAAGCTGAATACTTTGACTGACTGCCGGGCTGTTGAGCTCCCCGGCTTTTTATATTGTTCCTACCCCCTCACATGGCTGTGGGAACTTGCAGATCTCATGTCTGCTTATTCTTAATACTATTCATAATTACAATGTTGTAATTTTAATTTCTAAGTAATCACGGTACCTGACCGTCTGTGACCTGACATCTGCAGTGTCACTATCGTCTGCGATACAAAGTAGCGTATCCGTTCTCATCAACTTTATAATTTGTCCTTGTATTTACAATGTTGCACTTCACTTAACATTTTCTTATACTTTCTAATAATTTCCTAATTATTATATTTTATAATATATACATCAATTGGGGGATACATAACTAGCCTGTTACCTATTATATAGTACGGTGGGAGGTGGCGTATTTGAACACTTGTCATAAATATGGAATTCACTGTAATTTGAGGAACTATATTGTGATAATGTGAAGTGTTTGGATGCAGTTTTACATGCGCGCAAAACCTAATGCTCCCCCAAACCGTATGCGCCTCCGAAGCCGGGCACACACTGTCTATTTACAAAAATTACCATGAAACTACAAGCACTAACATCCAAATATCATGAAGATTCTCATTGGTATATAAATTAAGGTCAAAAAAGCTTCGGCCAGTGTAATGAAATAAACAACTGAGGGTGTTGTATACACATTAGTAGTAGAAATTAGAAACGTGCTCCTGTTACTTCAGATAAGAAAATGCAACACCCTTCGATTTAAAAACACTGATGAAATACAGAGATTTGTAGAAATCAACACAAAAGGGCAAAGGTGTGAAGCGTTTAATTCGTTCTAATCAAGAACGAACTGATATAGCTTTTTTGCTGCTAGATAAAGCTTAATGAATTGATTAACTGGACCCGTTCGATTATTGTGTTAAGGTATTTCGGAAATTTAGCTTAATTAATTTTCGTCTTAATTTGCTTGGAATTTCTAGGTATACTTTTACTTATACTATCTATTATAGAAAATTCGAGGATATTTGGAACAAACCTTTGAGATTATTTGACGGATAAGCTTTGCAGTCTAGAAATACTATTCGTACAACGCTTCGTTACTTCAATTTCGTCGTTCCTTTAGAATGCAATGTGCAACTTTAAGCGACTTATATTTATATGCAGTAGTCCGTTAAATTACATCGTTAAAAGTTAGGTATTTCACCGTGCTCCGTATTTTATTCAAGCATAAATCACTGGAAAGAATTTAAGTCGTAAACCATATTGTCTTTTTTACTATCGAAGATGAAGTAAAACTAGATGCGATATTTAAGAGGAGAATTTTAGTGTTACCAGATGTAAAGCATAATGATATGTTAATAGTAGTATTATAGTATCATCATCATTAGGTTTTCAGTCCTGAAACTGGTTAGACGCGTATCGTCCGTGTTTCCTATTCTGAGCTAACCTACACATTTCCCTGAAATTTCCAGTCTGCATCTTTTACTATCTGCGTGAATTAGTCTGGTCTAGGTGTACCTCCACCTCTTTTTTTCCTATCTCTGCTTGTAATATATCCCGCACTATTCCCCAAAAATGCTTTAGAACATATCCTGCCCTTCTATTTCTCCTATTTCTTTTTTGTTTTCACATATGCTTTCAACAACTTTCTCCTTGTTTCTATGTTTGTTGTCTTCGACCATAGCGGTTGCTCTTTCTTGTTACATGCAGTTCGGTTCCATTTCTATTGTTTTACAAATATATACCCTATTTCCCCGATATTCATTCTACCAAGATTCGCCAACACTTGAACATTTGCCGAATTAATAGCTTTCCAATATCCTTTCGAACAAGGTTTATCGTCTTGAAACTGGTTGGACGCGTACCTCCACTTATTTCTATTCTGAGCTAACCTACGCAACTCCCTGAAATTTCCACGGCCTAAATACAGCTCGATTCCCCTTCTATTGTTTTTTAATTACCAAAATTCAGTATTATGTGAAGGGAGTCAGGCAGTCTGTGACTGCCAAGATCCCTCAAAACTAGACATTTGTTGAATTAATAGTTTTCCAGTAAATGCTTTTGCACATTAACATTAGTTGAGAATATTGCAAAACCAATACCTGTAGTTCCTTATAATAATTACAGGTGTAAGGACAATTATATTTTTCGTCATTAGGTTTATCCTTTTGGAACTGGTTGAACGCGTACCTCCATTGATTTCTATTCTAAGCTAGTCTACACATTGTAACGAATACGATTACCTGCTTCATTAATGTACGCTTTTGTTCTAAATATTTATTTAACAAAAATCCTTTATTATACAGAAAATATCAAATTCCTCTTTTAGCAATATAATATCTATTTGTTACTTAGAACTCCACCTATGTCTATGGACTGGAAGTAGAATTTAGGTTTTCTTTTATCTGTGTTTATGTTGATGCAACAATCCAATACTGCGCGTGCTTGAATATTAAATTGCCTAGTGGGCAAGGTTCGTCATTTAACGTCCGAATGTGATTAGATTAACAAGTTTGTCGAGACGTGGGCCAGCAGGTTTTAAAAACATGCAGTCCCAAAGGCAGGTGAAATGGTGTCAACGTATACCATTACACCGATTTATAGTTTAATCGACCTATTGTTTCTGTAAAATGAACATCATCTACGGTAGGTGAATAAATTTCAATTTTGCATTTTGCATTTTCTCGTCTCCTTTTCAGCGCAAGTTTTAGTCTAAGTGCTATGGAGTATTGAAACGCAAATTTTATGTAGATACAGTAGTAAAACTCTAGTATGAAGCTAATTGTTATAAAATATTGAAACGCAAAATTTTATGTATCTAACCGTTATGGAACACTGAAGCACAATGTTTTTGTTATGCAGTATTGAAAGTTCAAATTCTCAAGTGTTGCTATGGAGTATGGTGGAATTTTCCGTAAATTTTGTTTTGTATAGAAGTCAAGCTGTAAAGCCGTGCACGTGTGATCCGCGCGCATCTGTTGTCGTACCTACACACGATGGTTGACGAAAGTTGATGTCTAGCGGATTATTTGTGGTGAGCCTTTTCCAATTCTAATTTAATTTTCGTTTCACGGAACCACTGCTGGAAATGTAATAATAATTTTTGTAAATTTTATATAGTGATTTAAATTGGTACACGTAATTTTTTGTTCAGAATTTAATAGTTGGATATTGCATAAATGTTCTTATGAACACAATAAAATTTCTATAAGATATCTTTATTTGAATTTACAAGGTTACACTAAAATGTACTCGTAACTAAGCACCTGACACTTTAATATTTGTTTGTCACATTATAAAATCTAATTTTTTTGACAGTACTATTGAAGTGCAGTTTAGTTCAAACCATAAGTATTTTTGATCTTTGATTCAAGAAATTAAATTAATTAAAATGTAGTTCTGCAGTTTAAGAAAAATCAACGTATTTAATCAATTATATGTAAGCCAAAACAGGATCCTATTTAGGTATCAAACACAAGTTGTAGAATATTAACAAAAACTGTTTAATTCTCCTAAAGAACTATAATTAAATTTACACTTGCAAAATTCATACAAATAATAAAAGACTACTTGTAGACATTATTAAAAGTAGATATCTAAAAAGCTTCAGTACGTAAAAAATTGTACAAATAATGTATATATTTTTCTGTAAATCAATAGAAATTGCAATAAATTGTTTTAAAGCTTTCTTTTATTGAACTCAACAATAATTTTTCTATAAAAGCAAGCAACCATATTTATAAAATTTTTGTAGTGAAGTAGGATAGATTATTAGTATTGTGTTTAAAAACTTTTTTGAGGTATAATCTTGACTAGTTAATCGTTCTGGAATTTATTTTTTTTGGATAAAGTAACTAAGATCTAATGTAGCCCTAGTTTTAAAATGTTAAGAAGTGATTACATTTTCAGATAGTACGAGATCGTCGTTCCAATTCCAGTTTGCAGAGTCACAAGTAAGTATTATATTTTTATGTTTTGCTTGTTAAAGATATTTTTTTTCTTTTTGAAGATTTCCGTATCTGATCTTCGGATTGTTTCTTATTATAGCTATTATTAAAATACGGTGGCGTCCATTAAAAATTCTTTTATTATCGTATACCATCCTACGACCCCGGCTCATAGCTCTGCCCTAAGTTGAAGAAGCTTAGCTGGCTGGAAGATCTCTTTAGAGAGTCCTATTATACTCCAGGCCATTTCCCATCCTCTTTACCCTGGGCTTAAACCTTAGACAGGAACCCCTCATAATTTACTGAGGCTCTGCCGCCTATAAGGTAGAGTAAAGACACTATTTAAAAAAAATAGTGTAACAATATTTACCTGAAATTTCCACAATATACATCTTTCACCATCTGTGTATAATAATCCAAACTAGGTCTACCTGTACCTCCCTTTTTTTCTATTTCTGCTTCTAATATATTCCGCACTATTCCCTCATGTCTTAGTAAGTGACCAATCATCCTGTTTCTCCTATTTTTTACTGTTTTCCACATATTTTTTTCTTCCCTTACAATTTCTAGAGCATCTTTGTTCTTAACTTTGTCTGTCCATGATACTTCATCATACGTCTGTAGCACCACATTTCAAAGACTTCTATCTTCTTCCTGTCCGCTTCTCCTACTGTACAGGTTTCACAGCCGTACAGTGCTGTGCTCCACACATATGTTTTAAGCAATATTTCTCTTGTTTCTATGTTTGTTGTCTTTGAACACAGTAATTGCTTTTTCTTGTTAAATGTAGCTCGACCTGGTGCTAATCTTTGTTTTATATTTTTTGCGCTCTTCCCATATTGCGTTATTTGGCTTTTAGGTAGCAGAAATACTTAACCTCTTGCAAGTTTTTGTTACTTATTTGTACTCTAGTTTTTAGTTTATTTTCCTCTGATTTGCATACTACGAGGGACACAATTTATGTATTGAAAACTGGCAAGACTGGTATTGCCAAGTGAAATCTGAAATTGCCTTCGTAAAGTTTGACAATTTTGAGGTTATAAGTACTCGGAACATTTTGACGTGCTAGCACTATTTGTGTTTTTTGCAGTGTATAAAATTTCATCTCAGCCAAAAAAAAACATGGAACTAACTTGCAAAAATTTTCGTGCTATGATTTATTAAGACTTTCGACGTGGTCAAACTCAAGAACAAGGCATCAATCAACTGAATTCAACTTTTGGCAATGAAGCGCCATCCACAGCCACTGCATATCGCTGGTACACTGAATTCAAAGGTGAACGTAGTTCGCTCACGGACGAAATTAAAGGAGGTCGTTCAAAATAGGTCGTTGTGCTGGAAAATATTGATGCTGTGCGACAACTAATTGAATAAGATGGTTATTTTGAAAAGCAATAATAGTATTTTTCATCAAATTCATTTGTTTATTCTTTCTATTCTCAATACATAACTAGTGTCCCTTGTAGTCATCATCACTAGGTCTTCAATCCTGGAACTGATTAGACGCGTAACCTATTTTGTGCGAACCCACACATTTTTTTGAAATTTTCACAGTCTGTATGTTTCACTATCTGTGTGCAATGTTCTGATCTAGGTCTACATCTACCTTCTTTTTCCTATCTCTGCTTGTAATATATCCTGCATTATTTCCCAAAAATGCCTTACAACGTACCCTGCCTTTCTATTTCTTCTATTTTTCTACAGATATCTTTATTCCCCTACTACTTCTATAAGCTCTTTGTTATTAACTTTGTCTGCCCACGCTATCATTCTCATACATCTGAAGAACAACGTTCCAAAAGGCTTCTACGGGTTTTCTGTCTGCTTCTATTACTGCCACTATTTCATAAACATACTGTGCTGTACTTTACACATATGGTTTTAACAAGTTTCTCCTTGTTTCTATGTTTGTTATCTTCGAACATAGCTGCTGCGTTTTCCTGTTAAATGCAGTTCGGTTCCCATTCTGTTGTTTATAAATATATACCCTATTTCCCTATATTCAGTAGAATGTGAAGGGGATTAAGCAGCCTGCGGCTACCAAGATCCCCCAACATTTGAATATTTACCGAATTAATAGTTTTCCACATACTTCTTTCTTCCCCTACCATTTCTGGTACCTATGTATTCTTAACTTTGTCGATCCATGATATCTTCATCATACGTCTGCGGCACCACATTTGAAAGGTTTCTATCTTTTTTCTGTCCGCTTCTCTTACTGTTTAGGTTTTACAGCCGTACAATTCTGTGATTTACTCCTATGCTCTAAGCAATCTTTTCCTTGTTTCTATGTTTGTTGTTTTTGAACACAGTAATTGCTTTTTCTTGTTAAATGTAGCACGACCTTGTGCTAATCTTTGCTTTATATCTTTTGGTCTCTTCCCATCTTGCATTATTTGGCTTCCTAGGTAGCAAAAATCCTTAACCTCTTGCAGGTTCTCATTTCCTACTTGAATATCAGTTTTTGATTTATTTTCCCCTCCTTTGCATACTAGTACTTTAGTTTTATATTTGTTAATTTTCATACCATATCTCTCTTTTAGAACGGTTTTCATTTCATTAAGAACAGCTTCTAATTCTTCCTTGCTTAATGCCAATACCACTATATCATCTGCAAATTTAAGGATATTAATCTTTTGTCCCAGCATAATAATTACAAATGTTTTGTTACGTTTGATGTACAAGTTAAAAATTAATGGGGATAGGGCACATCCCTTTCTCACTCCTTTCCTAATATTAACTTTTTTACGTTCCTGCTCTAATTCTATTATCGCTGTTTGCTCTTTGTATAAGCTATGTACTATCCGTCTACCCTTAAAACTCATTCCAATCTTTTTGAGTATTTCGAACATTTTTTTCAGTTTTACATTGTCGAATGCTTTTTCAAGTTCTACAAACCCTATATACATGCTTTCCCTCTTTTCTATTGTTTTCTCCATTATCACCCTCAGAGCTAAAATAGCATCCCGTGTTCCCCCTGTTTTATTTAAACCTAATTGGTCTTCTCCTAGTACTTCTTCAGCTTGGTTTTTCTATTCGTCTATGTACAATTTTAGTTAATATTTTTGACTATACGGTTTTATATCCCTAAAATTCATTCCAATTAGTTTGTGTGCTTCGTCTGTCTTTCCAATTTTCGTCTTAGTTTGTACCTTTTTGCACATTTCAGCAATCCATTGTTCTTTAGCTTTCCTGCATTTGTGAATAATTTTTCATTTTATGGCTTTCTATCTCTGTTTTCCTGTTTCGTCTGATCAATTTTTTTATTGTTGTTTTTCTTCTATTAAATTCAGAATATCGCTCGTTATCCATGCTTTCTTATTTTCTTTTTGTGTATACCCCAGTATATCTTTGGCCGCCATGTCTAGGCTGGATTTAATGTTATTTCGTTATGTTTCTACTCCCTTAGTATCAGAAATTTTCCCGATATATTGCAGTAATTTACATGACCTTTTTTAAATATTTTGTGGATATTTTTATCGTTTGGTTTCTCAAAGTTAAAGTGCTTTTTCTCGTTTCTTTTCTTTAAATTTTTAAATTTAAGAGCGGTCTTCATAATTACGATGTTATGGTCAGTGTCTATATCTGTTTCTGGGTAGCTTCTACAGTCTTTTACTTGATTTCTAAACCATTGTCTAACAAGAATGTAATCTATTACGTATAAGTTTCATGTTGTCAAATCTTTTAAAGCATGTAACTCTGCTTGAATCTTACATTTTCAATGTTGTAAAAAGAATGAATTTTGAATCTCAAATATTGAATAACCCCTTCTAACTCTGTTCCTGTTTATATACTATAACAAAATCATTACGTTATATTCTAGATTCTTCAGGCTCTAATTCTAAGACTTAGTAATGCTGCATGATGTAATATTTACAAGGATGTCGCGTGTAATGATCTGATTACGTACGGTCGATATGCTTAATAATTCTCCTGAAGATTAGTCCATTCTTTTGTAGTTCACGAAGTCAATGGCCATGGCCTCCTTCTCTCTGTAAAACGTAACACTATTAAACCGCGTTATCGTATTTATTTTAGGATTTTTTAATCATTGCGAGTTTCTTTGAATCGGCCGTTTATTGTTTGATACTAATAATTGACTTATTTAATAGCTTTTAGTCTATTTCTAATAAAATGACATATTCTCTTATTAAACAACAAAAATCTTGGAATTCATAGATCTGATATAAAACGTATAGTTTTATTTTTAACAGAATGAATATTTTATTTTTGATATATCTACACACGGAAATCAATTAAATAGTTAACTAAAGCTCGCAATTTGCAATCTTAATGATTGATTTGCATTCTATTAGGGGAACGGACTTAGTTTCGCATTTATGAAATGAATGGCTTTTGAATCTATATTTTAAAATAAAACTAAGATATCTTTCATGCGTAACCACCCATACACAGGCTGAAATTAATTAATTTAAAAATTAGGTTTTTAAGTTTACATTTGTCCCATGACCTTTTCACATTCTGCAATACATACAATATACAGGATCTAATTACATAATTAATAAGGACTTTTTTTATGTACTAGTGAAATACGCTTATATTTTTATACAGGGGGGAAAAATTAAATATTGGTAAATTTTAATTTTTCCCGTTTTCTTCTCTTTGGATGGGATTTTTCATAGAATTTGTGTGTTCAATAACCTCTCGTGACCTCTTTATCACATCAATATATATATTACTGTGATATTCGTCCCACGGCTGGGCAGCCATAATTTACTGTGTTATTCCTTTATATTAAACCTCACGACTTGGGCAGACCATAATTTATGCTGTGTTATCTCTCACAGCCACTCAAACACTTGTGAAATTGTTAATTTATAATTTTCTTTTGCCTCGACTAGCTGATTCAATTAAATAAAGAACTTCTATAAAACACAGTATAACGATTGAATATTTACAACTCTTATAACTATCTTCTCCCTTTATATATCATATAAATCTGTCAAATTATTACAACATCAAGCCAGCAAAACGAGATTTTTTATTACCTTACAAGACTTATTGAAACGTTTCGAGCTGTCTGCAACTTTTCATAAAACCTCTGCAAGAAAACCCCCAATTTGTCGGCTTTTACACTTTAAATTATGATTCAGATAAAACAGTTTAAAAATAAATCATATCAAAAATATTTGAAATAAAACAGTTTTAAAAATAAGTCATATCAAAATCTCTAACCTGAATTATTTTCATAGGTGCTCCTAAGAATTGAAGTCGATATCCAAATCATTATTGGTGCGTTTATTTCAATGAAAAGTTTTCCTTTTCCGTAATAGAATATTTACCCTCAATTTGCTTGAAGAGGCAGAATTCTCCAAAATTGTATTTTTGATCGTAATGACTCCTAATTTAATGTTCTACAGTAATCGTAACATTATTTTACTTGTAATTTATGATTGTAATTTATGTCGTAATTGAGATGGTAAATTCAGATTGACATTCCGAGAGAAATTTAGATCGACCTTCAGAGAGTAATTTAGATGGACATTCAGAGCCGTCTCAGAAATACGGCACAATTTTTACAATTATACACTTTATAATTTCACTGTTAATAAATATTTATTAAGCGCGTAAATATTTGGCACTTTCGAGTATAGTCACTGCCAAGTTTCAAAGTATACTAACTTGATATTCCATTCTCAAGATATTTATAGGATCGTCCCACTTTTGTTTGTGATTCGCTGGCTTCACGTGCTAAGCGAGGCCAAGCATATTATAACTTGTTATTTTGGGAAAATTTACCAATTGTATGTATTTTAATTGCATGACGCGATGCTTGAAGTCACGTATTTCAATTGTTATGTCATATCTACTTCAGGAATCCCAGGAATTTTTGTACATATCGATCACGTAGTCTTGTTTGTTGGCCTTATTCTAATCTAAATTGAATAAATTTGGTGTTTGTTTATTTCCAATAAATTGGGTTTTCGAACAACTGTGATTCTCTTAGATCACGTACGCTTTTAAATAATGCATAATTTCTGCGTGCGTTTACGTTAATATCTTTACACACTTTATGAATGTTTATCTAGTCACTTCATGCAGGTTTTCCACTGATTTAATTTTAATGCGTTTCGTTACCTTTTCTAAATCCTAATCTTTGCTAGTAGCTACTCTTGGATATGTGTTTTAATTGTTTGTACTGCTATATACAGTGTGCTCGCAACTAATAATTTTCATAATAACCTATTTACTCTTCTAATATATATGATTCCGTGCTTCTGTTGCTTGGAAGTTTCCCTTGCTTATTCTGCGACCCCAATGACTTAACCTACCCTAAGTTAACCCTATAATTACAGCAATATGTATATATATATATATATATATATATATATATATATATATATATATTTTAGAGATCTTAGTTATTAATTGATACTGTTGTAAATATATTTTACTCCTGTATATGTTAATTTATGTGTTGCTGTGGTGTGTCTGTTAGAAATAGGTAGCTCCTTGGTGTTTCAATGAAATTAAAGTATCGCTGTTAACCAAGTTCCACGAATTCAAAGAATACCAGAATTCTAAATTAGCTAGCATATTTGGCTCAATTTGGAATGATACGGCTTCAATTTCATACATCTTCAATCGTGCTGCAGATGTATGGTGACTGTACAGTCTCATACTGATTTTGCTACAGGGATTGCGACATTTAAATCGTTCATAGTCTATTGAAGCGCCTGATTGCAAAATGTTGTATGTGTTAATAGGTAGAATTAATTTGAACTAATGGTAAACTAAGGCCTGTAGGTAACGTTCAACCTGCTTTTTATACCATATATGTTAAATAATGTTTACGCGATGTTAAGCATCATGCAATGCCTTGTAGATAGTTGTATTACTGCGTGCGCTATGTATGTTTTGTGTAATATTTGGTATGGAAAGTTTTCTTATTTATGTCTGACCGCTAAGTATGGTATATCAACAAATTATACAGGTCAACTCGAAGTTGACTATGTTATTTAATTATTCATAATTTACGTCTATATTGAAAATAAGAGCATAATGCATTGTAACTTTGTCATTGAATAGAAACCTACAATTGGTCTGATTAGTTATTATGTCAACTTCTGCTTGTATGTAGCTGTAATAGACGTCGTTAAAATGCTAAACAAAATCTAGGTTTGTTCCTATATGGCTTTAAGTTAAATTACCCGAATGCCAAATTTACCGTTTCTATCAAACTGAATACCGTGAATAGGTATTTCCGTAAACTACATCAATCGCATAACAAACTAACTCTCTTATACGCCGAGTAGTTATTAAACTCAACTTCCTTGAATCTGGGAATTGTGGCATACGAACGAATTATGAGTAGGGCTGGGTCGGCGTATCGATATATCGACACGTATCGATACGACCCCCGTATCGACCCCCCCGATACAGCAAAAAATAAATATCGATATATCGATACTCGATATGTATCGATACGCATTGATACGTATCGATACGTATCAATATTCGATATATATATATATATATATATATATATATATATATATATATTGTTGTGATATACTCCTGTGAATGCGGGAACTGGGTCCTTTCAACAAAAAAAATTCTAGTCCCACAGATTGGGCGTCATAAACTGCTGTGATCCTCTTTTCGCCTCGGCTGCTCACCTAATTTTATAAACCTCCTCATTCATAAAATTAAACAACACATTCCTACCACAAACATCAACGTCAACTCTATTTACATCAATATTCACAATACATTAAAATTTCAAGATTAAAATTCAGCATAAATTTCAGTTTTAAAAAGAATTTCAAGATTAATTTTATTATCATTTTAACGTGCATCCAGAATTAAAGTCCTTGTAGGATGCCTACTAATTACTATAACAATATATGCAGAGTAAAAGGAGCATCTACCACCCTTTACGTTAATTAACCAGGTTCGTCTAATTGAGCTCAAAGACATACCTAAAATTTCATCATAATCCAGAACATCAATACTAAATACCCCTGTCTACTTAAACAAGCAAATTTCATCTTAACATTAAAATTCTATGGTTAGTACAATTTCACTAATGTCCATTTAAAGTAAATCAATTATAAAGTTATTCAACACACACCAAAATGTCAAACAAAATAATATAATTTACCTGAAGGTTACTGTCCTCGTAGCTTCAATGTACATCGTCCCTTTAGTTAATCACACCATTCCAACAGGATTATATTTACGGCTTCTAATTCTCAACGCTTTTAAAATTTTCTCCATCACCATTTATTTAAAGTTGTTTCTGGGCTTTTCCGGAACTCATCTGTGTATATCTGACCCTTGTTTCGTGGATCCAGACACGTATTTGAACCATTTAATTATTAACACCCCCGAAAATTAGCAAAGAAATTCATGCGTCTTTCACCAATATACGCCAAAACTGCCTACTTTTGTGTATACATTTGTCGTTGTAAATTTTGCTAATTGGTACAATGATACTAAATTTTATTACCTTGTATCTAAGTGCACTGAAGTACATTCATGTTAGCACGTAAATAACAAACTATTTTGAATCACTAAAATATACGAGCAAACTTTAAATTATTTTATCAAACTAAAATGCACTGTTTAACATCTTCAATCAAGTCGCGGATGTAAGAGCTTTTAACGCATCGAATAGTCAAAAGTCTAAGAGAGCTTGTTTATATTCACCTCGGTATATATAGCAAAAGCCTGTCTGTCGGTCTGTTCCCCAAAACGGGTAATTCTAAAGAATTTCTCATTCTATGTTCCCAGTCCGTCGCTCGCGCGTCGGTTTTACGAATTTTTCACTCGCCCCATTTAAAAATCAGAAATTTCACACGGTACGCAAACATGTCCGAGAAAAACTAATTAATTTTGTACAGAATTTGTTGTTTCTACCTCTGATATTTGCATCCTATTTTCAACCAATTGTGACCCTTGTGACGTTGCTTAAATCACGCCTTTTACTATATGTGTCTTTGCTTGACGCATTTTCTCTTTCCTTTTCTAACCTGTTCGTATTGGTGCAAATTGATATTCTTTATTATCGATTATATTTTAGTCCATGTGGACTATCTGGGTTAAATAACCCCGTATCGCACATTCTCGTGAATATTAAGCCCCGGTTTCTCCAAGATTCTTTGAAACCATTTGTTATCTACACAATTTTCGCCGTACGTGATATTTAAACTACGCAGGTGTTCAAAATAATATTAATTCTCAGAGACCGTTTCCAATATCCTTAGAATCGACATGTTTATCTAAACAAATTAAGCTGAAATTGCCTTTTAAAATACGCAGGTGTGTTCAAACATCCTACTTCTAACTAACACTTCTAGGATTTGCTTTTTATTGGGTTTTACAAGTTTCTATAGATATTATCTGTTACTAACGATTCAATTAACTTCAATTAAAATTGACTTCTATCCTTTCATTTTTAGCGAATACAAGTTAAATATTAATTATTATGTGTACACTTTGTTTTACTACCGGTTACTTAAAATAGGGTTAATTAATATAAATTTTGCACGTAATTTCCATTTGTTTAGGAATAATTACATTACACGCAGAGCTTTTTAATACTGCTTCTTTTGATATAAAGCGTCTTGTACATGATTTAAATCTCTTATGTTTACTGAAACTAATAAATTTTATGCTTCACGGTTTTAATAACGCGTATTATCTAATAATATTCATTATACACGGTAATTAAAATTATTTGATGTGATTATTTAATTTTCTACCCTGGTCTAAATATGAGTATTTTCCCCCTATTTGAATACAAATAATCCCACTTATTTGAATGCAAATATAAAGCATTTAGACAAAAAAATTACAAAAAAAATTGCCTATCTCTCTCTACCCTTATCTATCTAACTTACCTACTTTGTCTCCACTCCAAAAAAAAAATTTACACCTATCCTATATCCCTATCCTATTCCTAACTCTCACCTAATTCTATAAACTGAAATTATCCCTAACTTCATCCTAATCATCCATCTAATCCTATATCCATCCTATATACCTATCCTATTCCTAACTTTTAACTAATCTTCACTATACTTTACTTCCCCCTACCTAATCTTATATGCCTATCCTACTCTTACTCTATTCCTAACTCTCCACTAATCTTATATGAAATATCTACACTTAATCTATCTTATTTTCTTCCTACATTTACTCTTTATTTTCATCCTAAACCTATTTCTAATTATCTCCCATATTTATCCTATACCTAGCTTTATTTTCTATACACACCTACTTCTACTTTTCTATATACACCTATTCTATCCCTATCCTATTTAAATCTAACTCTCTTCTTGACCCTCCAAGTCTTTCGTCTAACTATCCTAATACTCTTCATCCCTATTTTTCCTCCTTTTATATCTATACTTATCCTCCCTATTATCTCACATACAATAAACTTATCATCCCTATTATCCTGATTCTTAAATACTGCTTCTTCTTCAGTCCCTACACTTGTCTGTTTCTCATTTATTATTGTTTCCCTTTCTGCCGACAAACCAAACGATACTACTTTGAAATTATCGATTTTTCCCTCTATGGAAAATCCTATGTACCTTCTAGAATTCTTATGTAATGGAATCCGCCAGAATGAATCCCTTAAATCTACTTGATTAAAAACAAACTTGCCATCTTTACTTAATTTCGCCTTCACCTGCTCCTGATATGCTGCTTCTACCCCCACTACTTCTGCATGTTTTTGTATTAAAGCTTGAACCTCTACTCTCCTATCCTCTGGACATCTTATTGTGTTGATCTGTTTACCTTCATCATCCTCTACTACATTAATATTCAACCCCGTGTCATCCTCTGTGACTTCATAACTGCCCTTCCATGGCACTACCCTATCCTTAATCCTTACTACCTTCCTTTCCATATCTATCAAAACCCATAACTTCATCATACAGTCAACACCTAAAATGCTCTGAAACTTCAGTCCAGGTACAATTACAAACTCCTGTTCACAGCTTAAATCTCCTATATCTATCCTAAGCACCACAACACTATTTACTACAGCGAACTTCTTTTTATTTGGAGCTACTAAATGGCTACGCTTTATAGGCATAATTCTATCACAAACCTTGTCCCTAATTTTGCTGACGAATTCCTCCGATATTAAACTCGCCTCTGCCCCTGTATCAAGTAATACTTCTACATTATTCTCAAAAATTTCTAAATTAATAATTGGCAAACATAATTTTTCCTCAGTTTCTGGCTCTACTTCCTCTTCAATTTTGAAAAATTCCCGTGGATGTTCATATACATTTACACTGAAATCTAGTGGTCTGTCGCGTTCTAAAAATCCTGTCCAGGTCTGTTTTCCCTACTCGGTCCTGGTCTAGCCGTCACCTCCGCGTATGTCCTAGGCGTTTCCACTCGTTCCGTGTCTGTATTAGCAGTCCCGCTCATGTCTGGTGAACTACTCATTCTGGTAGGTCCCGGTCTCGGTGCAGGTCCCCTTCCTAAACTATTACTTCGAACGTATGGTCGTCGCTGTTCCCAATTCTGTCGCTGGTATCCGTAACTATTCCCCCTTCTAGCATAGTTGTCCCGTCTATTGTCAAACCTAACTGTGTTGATCTGTCTTTCCCTATTATCCCGAGGTCGTCCACTACTTACGTCGTCGTACCTCTGCAGGTATTCCAAAAACATTTCTCTGTCCACTATGTTCTGTAGTGCTACGTGTTGTCTTATGTCTACCTCGAAGTGTCGTGATAAATACTTAATAATTTGTCGGTCCGTCAGTGGTGGGTTCAGTTGCTTTGCTATGCTATACTTGCGTATAGCATATTGCTCCTACTTCCTGAAAATTCTCCTTAAATTTCCTGTGATTAAGTCGTCTCGTACCTGATCTTGTCTGTGGTCACTCCAGTAGTGCTTTAGAAATTTGTTTTCAAAGTCCTGATACGTGTCTATGTCCTGTCCTACTAAATTGTACCATGCTTCCGCGTTGTCCTTTAATAAAGTCCTTTATCGTATTCAGTTTAGTCTGTTCGTCAAATAAATTTCCCACTAGATTTCTTACGCTATTAATAAAAATTTGTGGATTTACCCTGTTATCGCCATAAAACTTCATGTGTTGGTCCAATGATACTCCACCTGTAGAAAATCTGGGACCATCCCCCCGTTAATTTGACATGTTGTATTTGATACTACTAACTTCGCGTTCTACCCGGCCTAACTGATCCCTACATGAGTCCGTCACTTCAGTCATTACATTAATCTCTTCTTCACAGAAAATGCGTACTTCGGACTTTAAATGTCCCATTTCCTGTCGAATACCTGTAATATCACGCTCATTTTTTTCAACCCTATTTTCAACCTCCCCCAATTTTACGGTAAGACTATTTTTAAATTCTGAAACTTCTTTATTCGTCTTATCTATTTTCTCACTTAGGGTTTCCCTAACTCCTGTTAATGTCTCATTCATTCGGTCAAATTTCTTATTCGATTCTTCACTCATCCTCTCTAGCATTCTCAATATCATCTCGTTTCCTTGATCCCCTGATTCCGTCCTCGACTGATCTCGCCTGCCTCCAGCTTCTTCCATTTTCGAATTTTTCTCACACAATGCACTATCGTCACTTCCAATTTCCACTCCTTGACTCCTTAACCACTCTTTTCTCTGCATACGTTTAAATCACTCACACACACTCTAACTACTCTTAAATTTATACACACACAGAAACTCTCTCTCTCAGATCGCCAGTTTCCTGGAATAAAATCACAAAAATTTTATTTGGAACTCGAGCCTCACTTTTGGGTCGCCAAAGAATGTTGTGATATACTCCTGTGAATGCGGGAACTGGGTCCTTTCAACAAAAAAAATTCTAGTCCCACAGATTGGGCGTCATAAACTGCTGTGATCCTCTTTTCGCCTCGGCTGCTCACCTAATTTTATAAACCTCCTCATTCATAAAATTAAACAACACATTCCTACCACAAACATCAACGTCAACTCTATTTACATCAATATTCACAATACATTAAAATTTCAAGATTAAAATTCAGCATAAATTTCAGTTTTAAAAGAATTTCAAGATTAATTTTATTATCATTTTAACGTGCATCCAGAATTAAAGTCCTTGTAGGATGCCTACTAATTACTATAACAATATATGCAGAGTAAAAGGAGCATCTACCACCCTTTACGTTAATTAACCAGGTTCGTCTAATTGAGCTCAAAGACATACCTAAAATTTCATCATAATCCAGAACATCAATACTAAATACCCTTGTCTACTTAAACAAGCAAATTTCATCTTAACATTAAAATTCTATGGTTAGTACAATTTCACTAATGTCCATATAAAGTAAATTAATTATAAAGTAATTCAACACACACAAAAATGTCAAACAAAATAGTATAATAAAGTTATTCAACACACACCAAAATGTCAAACAAAATAGTATAATTTACCTGAAGGTTACTGTCCTCGTAGCTTCAATGTACATCGTCCCTTTAGTTAATCACACCATTCCAACAGGATTATATTTACGGCTTCTAATTCTCAACGCTTTTAAAATTTTCTCCATCACCATTTATTTAAAGTTGTTTCTGGGCTTTTCCGGAACTCATCTGTGTATATCTGACCCTTGTTTCGTGGATCCAGACACATATTTGAACCATTTAATTATTAACACCCCCGAAAATTAGCAAAGAAATTCATGCGTCTTTCACCAATATACGCCAAAACTGCCTACTTTTGTGTATACATTTGTCGTTGTAAATTTTGCTAATTGGTACAGTGATACTAAATTTTATTACCTTGTATCTAAGTGCACTGAAGTACATTCATGTTAGCACGTAAATAACAAACTATTTTGAATCACTAAAATATACGAGCAAACTTTAAATTATTTTATCAAACTAAAATGCACTGTTTAACATCTTCAATCAAGTCGCGGATGTAAGAGCTTTTAACGCATCGAATAGTCAAAAGTCTAAGAGAGCTTGTTTATATTCACCTCGGTATATATAGCAAAAGCCTGTCTGTCGGTCTGTTACCCAAAACGGGTAATTCTAAAGAATTTCTCATTCTATGTTCCCAGTCCGTCGCTCGCGCGTCGGTTTTACGAACTTTTCACTCGCCCCATTTAAATCTCAGAAATTTCACACGGTACGCAAACATGTCCGAGAAAACTAATTAATTTTGTACAGAATTTGTTGTTTCTACCTCTGATATTTGCATCCTATTTTCAACCAATTGTGACCCTCGTGACGTTGCTTAAATCACGCCTTTTACTATATGTGTCTTTGCTTGACGCATTTTCTCTTTCCTTTTCTAACCTGTTCGTATTGGTGCAAATTGATATTCTTTATTATCGATTATATTTTAGTCCATGTGGACTATCTGGGTTAAATAACCCCGTATCGCACATTCTCGTGAATATTAAGCCCCGGTTTCTCCAAGATTCTTTGAAACCATTTGTTATCTACACAATTTTCGCCGTACGTGATATTTAAACTACGCAGGTGTTCAAAATAATATTAATTCTCAGAGCTTTTAAATAAACCCTGTTTTGTATTTCGTGCTAAAGCATCTGACCGTTTCCAATATCCTTAGAATCGACATGTTTATCTAAACAAATTAAGCTGAAATTGCCTTTTAAAATACGCAGGTGTGTTCAAACATCCTACTTCTAACTAACACTTCTAGGATTTGCTTTTATTGGGTTTTACAAGTTTCTATAGATATTATCTGTTACTAACGATTCAATTAACTTCAATTAAAATTGATTTCTATCCTTTCATTTTAGCGAATACAAGTTAAATATTAATTATTATGTGTACACTTTGTTTTACTACCGGTTACTTAAAATAGGGTTAATTAATATAAATTTTGCACGTAATTTCCATTTGTTTAGGAATAATTACATTACACGCAGAGCTTTTAATACTGCTTCTTTTGATATAAAGCGTCTTGTACATGATTTAAATCTCTTATGTTTAATGAAACTAATAAATTTTTATGCTTCACGGTTTTAATAACGCGTATTATCTAATAATATTCATTATACACGGTGATTAAAATTATTTGATGTGATTATTTAATTTTCTACCCTGGTCTAAATATGAGTAATATATATATATATATATATATATATATATATATATATATATATACTTATGTCGCAAATATTAAACTTGAAACTTCAATTATTTTGATAACAAACAATCTTAAGTGAAAGACTGAATTGTCAGTAAATGCATTATTTTACAACGATCGTATCGATGCGTATCGATACGTATCGATATATATCGATATTCGATATATCGATACATATCGATATAGAATATGTATCGATATTCGATATGCAAAATCCCGTATTGCCCACCCCTAATTATGAGTTCAATAATTTCAACATTGAATTAATAATCTCATCAAGATAGTAATCATACTTATAAATACCCATTGTTTTGTCTATCAACGAACAATGACGATATAGTATTGTGAACTAATTTGCTTAAAAATTGTTAGTCTGGCTTTAATATATCATTTCCTGCAACCTGGCTTGACACTATTTAAGGACTTCATCATATTGCACCCTTATTATTTTTTAGTAGCATTATGACTAATCAAATTAATAGAAATGTCACTATTTAATTAAACAGACCAACACAATTTTTGTTACCTAATGTCAGATTTTTGATCACTGAAACCGAATTCGTACTTGAAACTTTCTTATTACCTCATGTACAGGGTGTTTCAATAAGAGTGCAAGATTTGAATTGCGCGCCACGTGTGACTGTTGTAATGTTACATGATTATGACGTGACAGATCGGAAGTTGGCAGATGGGAGTTAGTAAACATGATGCATTACACCGTAGAACAACGCGTGCTGATTGTCAAAAACTATTATCAAAATGGTGCAAGTTTAATTGCCACTATTCGTAAAGTGCCACCACTATTCGGTCGAAATAATGTGCCTAATTCATCTACTGTGAAAAGAATAATCAAAAAAATCGAAAGTATTGGTTCGGTTAGTGATGTGAAACACACGATACGAGCTTGTAGAGGTCATTCAAAACAAAACATCACGGCAGTTCACGAGAGTGTGACAGAAAAGCCAGAGACGTCAATTCGTCATCGGGCCCAAGAATTGGACATTTCAACAGGCACTTCAGCAAATTCTGACGAAAGATTTACAGCTGCATGCCTACAAAATCCAACTCACTCAACTTTTGCCAAGAAACCATGTCCACCGAAGAGAATTCATCAGTTGGATCCTTGAGCAACCTGCTGATTTTGCAAACAAAATCATTTTCAGCGATGAGGCCCATTTTTATCTCGATGGCTTCGTTAATAGGCAAAACTGTCGCATTTGGGGCTTAGAAAATCCATTAATGACTCGTCAGAAAGCAATGCATCCACAACGGGTCACTGTATGATGTGTATTATGGTCTGGAAGAATAATTGGACCGTTTTTCTTCAAAAACGAAGAAGGAAATGCAATAACGGTGAATGGCAAACGTAATCGTGCTATAATAACACAGTTTCTTGTACCTCATTTGGAAGCTATTGATCTTGACGACATGTGGTTTCGGCAGGACCGTGACACATGTCATACCGCCCGTGAAACATTGACGATCTTGCACAACTTTGCTCTTGGTCATGTCATTTACCGATTTGGTGACCAGAATTGGCCTCCACGCTCTTGCGATTTAACGCCTTTAGACTTCTGGCTGTGGGGTTATTTGAAGTCACAGGTTTATGCCAATAAATCTGCAACCATCAAAGCATTGAGAGCCGAAATTAGAAGCTGTATCAATGAAATAGAACCACATGTACTCAATAAAGTTATTGAAAATTTCGTCAAAAGAGTACGCTTATGCCAGCAAAGCCATGGCGGCTATTTACAAGATATTTTGTTTCATACATAATTCCCAAATGTATATTTTCTAAATCAATAAGTATTTCAATACTTTGCTACAGAAAACAATGTTTTATTGAACACTGAAATCTTGCGCTCTTATTGAAACACCCTTTATTAAGATATTCGTTAAAGACGGTTTACATTCTATAACATATTGTAACAAACGTATCCGGCGGATAATTCATCATGGGAATGTAAACAGCATTGTAATGGCTGGCGAAAGTTCTAGAAATCGCTAGAAATGCCGACTTAAGACATATAAGCGCTGCTAAAAGGATGCGCATCAGTTGATATCCTAAACGCGTCTGTAGATAGATATAAAATGCAAATAAAGAAGTAATATTTTAGTCTAGACTATCTGCTGATAGACTTTATAGAATGTCGAAAAATATGTAAATGAAAGGGATACGTTTTGTCACGTATGTGGAAATTTACAATTCACTAAAAGCAATAGCTGCGTTAATCAAGATGCAAACTAAGTGATAAGGATAAACCTTGGATGCCGCATAATATTTGCGCAACCTGTACTATGAATTCAAAAAGGTTACTCAACGGTATCCGTAGGGCAATGCTTATTGTAGTGGATATAGTGTGGAGAGAACCTAAAGATCATGTTAAAGATTGCTATTTTCGCTTGAGAAATCTACATGTAATTTTACTGAAGTCGAAGCGTACTGTACAGTACCCAAACCTGCTATCTGTTATAAGACCTGTTCTTTACAACCAGTATAAACTGTTTTCAAACGTTCAAAATCATATACACTTGACACTGATATGAATGCTGCTGAAGATAATATTGTTGAACCTATGCAAGAAGACACAGATCCTGATTTCCAACCATTTGATGTAGGTACTCCACATTTACTTTCTCAAGGTGAGCTCAACGATTTAGTACAGGAATTAAATTTGTCAAAAGCTCAAGTCGAACTATTCAGATTCAGGTTTCAAGGTTGAAATTATTTACAGAGCGGTACGCATATTACCATACATCGAAAACGTGAACAAGGTTTTCACCATTTTTTTACATCTGGTTATCAGTCGGCGAACTGTGTAAGTGTAGCTGGACCAATGGACGCAATAGAATGCAAATGCAAAATTAATCAGCTTGAAGGGAGTTCTTCTCCGTTATGGAAATTCGTACCCCTCTGTTTCCACTGCCTACGTGGTACATATGAAGGAAGACTATGACAATATCCAAACTTTACTTGAAAAAAATTAAGTATACAGTACATGGATGGAGCATATGCGGTGATTTAAAGGTCATAGCACTTTTGTTAGGAATGCAATTGGGTTACATCAAACACTGCTGCTTTCTCTGCGAATGGGACAGCAAAGTAAAGAATAAACACTACTTTGTAAAAGACTAGAAAATGCGAGAAAACCTCGTTGCGAAAAGAAAATGTAACAAATTCTCCTCAAGTTGATATAAAGAAAATTTTGTTACCATGTCAGCTCATAAAACTGAGACTGTTGAAAAACTTTGAAAAAGCTTTAAATAAAGACGGTTAAGCATTCCTAATATCGGATAGAAGCTACATAATTAAACGTTCCACTATACAAATATGAATAGCTCTTGACACAAAGGCGCTAAAAAATTATGTTGATAGATTCGTAATTGGCGGGGAAGATGCCATAAACATCGATCTCACAATCGGAAACAAAAAAATTACAATTTGCTGTTCAGTGTTGTCAGTGTTGCTATAGAAAAATAGGGTATAACCGAAATGCGCATTCTAAGGATTTGTTAAGTAAAAAAACGTTATGACATTCACTGTAGCGAGCATATGAAATAAATCCCTTTAAAACATACGATTTTGTGAGTTGTGGCTGTATCCATGACAGCTTTAGCCCCTGGATAACTAAACTGACAAATTATGTCATATCTCTTTGGAGTTGGGTGAATTCAGTTATCAAATTTGTTACAGCTAGATAAGCATCGTGCTTTATTGTTGTGCAGTCAAAAATAAATTACATTTTAAACGTGTAGTAAAGCGTTGTGTAACATGGTTGTCATTGTAGTTACAGTACAGAAACTGTTTGCCAGTTGCAATTAAATATACACTGCCTAACGGGCGCGTAGCCAATTATTAATGTTAGTTATTTGCTTACAAGTAGAAATAGAGCTCTGTATTCTGCTGATAAGATGATCAAAGTAAAACCCTTTCTGAAACCTCTAGCATTATTTTGTGTTTGGAAAACCATAAGAAAGTTTTAATAGAAAGCACTAAATTTGTAGCAAAACTGACAAATGTGAATGAATAACCGACCTATTTTATTCCACAACTATCAGGTTTCCTGTAGGATAATCGTGTTCCATTTGTGAGTTATACAGCTGCCTATGGTTCTGCAGTGTACGGAATTAATTGTAAATTTTCGAAACCTTTGCCGTTGCCTCCATGTGTAAAACTTATTATTGGTTGAATGAATTCATGAAAACTTTGTTGCTCTTACTACTTACAACGTGTTACATAATTTAAGTTGTACCAGAGCAGTAATTTGGAAGTTAATTTTTAGTAGTGTACTAAGAGCAAATATCTTTACGTTTGTTGGTCAGTCTCTAACAGATAAAGTTAGCAGTTGCTGCTCCTCTGTATGGACATAGGTAAATTCTAGTAACTTATACCAGCAACAGCTACCCAAAGGAATGGATTTGGTATGACTTTTAGCGAATACAACAACGTAATAGCTATTTGTGTATTAAGAGCAAAAGTGATACTTTGCCGTTTGAAACAGAAGTTTTCTCGCGCTATGCGAGTTATGTAATCCCCCAATTGATATATGTATAAAGAAATAGAATAATTAAGAAGTTATTAGAAATGCGCTAAGTGAAGTGCAACATTGTAAATCAAGGACAATTCTATACAGTTTATTAACGTTCATGGGAACGGAAACACTACTTTGTAGCATAGATGATAGTAACACTGCAGATGTGAGGTCACAAGCGGACGCAAACGGTCACGGACCAAGATTACCTAGAAAGTAAGATCGCAACAATGTATTTATGAATAGAATTAAGTGTAAGCAGACATGAGATCTGCAAGTTGCTACAGCCATGTGAGGGGGTAGGGATATTATAAAAAGCCCGGGAGCCCCAGTCGATGACAGTCAATCCATCGATCAGCTTTAACATAGCAGTTCGTTAGATTACTAATTTTTTGTACAATTAATTAATGTATTTCGTTTAAAGTAATATTAATTCATGTTTGTCAAAATTCCAAGTCAATTCTGTATAAATAAAAATAAATTGTTAAGAAGTTTGGAAATGGTTTTTTAAAAAGGCCGCTCCCAAGCGAACCTTAACTCGCGTAAGGGAGCTCGGGCAATCTGTCGAAAGCGGCAACGAACTTTCCGCTCGAATTGCACACAAGATTTTTTTACGATCTCATTATTTTAAGAAATATATATATATATATATATATATATATATATATTTCACAACTTCAAGACAACGGAGTCAATATTGAAAGTCCTTATACTAAATAGAGACTAAAACAAGAACAGAGACTTCATTAATTTTCAAAACAACATTTGTTAACTACCTACAAAATTAAGTTGAAACTCATTTATTTAAATACAATTTATAGTTATTTATTATACAAGAAAAGTACTAGATTTTAGCTCGATGTGTGTTTGTCTCCCGACGCGAAGCGAAGAGAGACAAAACACCGAGAGCTAAAATCTTACATTTTTACCAGTGTATAATACAGTATTTTTTTCTGTGACAGGCAAACCGACGATTTAATATTGAAAAAAATATTACAATATATTAAAGTCAAAAAAATCAATCGATGTCAAATTTTAAATCTTAAACAAATAGGCTGTTGTACGTATAGGGACAGTTAGACTTGCGTTGCTAAGAAAACCTTTAGAGTAATCAAATATGTCAATTTAATTCTGCTAGTGGTTATACTTATTTGCTCATACCCGAGAACAAAGTACTCCTTTTTTTCCCTGAGAAAAAAGTAAATTCATAAAAAGTGACATTTTGTTATCTGTGAAGAAACTTTAAATGTCAAATTTTTTCCCGTCACAGAAAAATAATTTTTCATTGTTAACAATGTTGAAATTAAATGTACAGTTTTGGCAATCTTTAATATTTATTCTAGGGGCTAAAGAAAATGAAGGTTGTATAACTTCTTCTGTAGATATTTGTGTAACAACATTAGATGTAGGTGGAAACGAAATTTTTTCGCCTGTTCTTTTTTAATGTTCTTACATATCGGTACTGATGTATTTCCAGAAAGCTTTTGGAAAGTTTCTATTTTATTATTAATTGATTCGTCGATATCTGCTTCAGCCACGTTACTGCCTTCCATCCACCATGCTTCCTCATCTGAATTAAGTCGCCTCCACCGTTAACTAATAACGTCGCGAGGTTCGTCGAAAGCAGTGACCAGTGAATAAATTTTTATTAGGTAGTTTTAAGTAATTTGTTATTTCGTTTGGTATTTTGCGCACAGTATTCAAACCAATTACTTGATTTGCGCATTTACCTTTGGAATAACGTACATATAAGCGTTCGACAATATTGCTACTTTTCATACAGCATTGTTATTTTAACTTATAATATTTTTATAATAGGAAATATAGTCAACCGCATTTTTTTCTTCACTGTTAATTATGGTGAATATACGACTTTATCTCGTTTTAGAATCAGGGATTCGAACTACTGGAACGTATTCTTTACCTTCTATAATATCCTTTAACTCCATTTAGATTAATTCATCCCTTCGGCATGCGCCAGCAACACCCATTATAAAAATAACCTAAAAATAATACACTGAGAATTTCTTATCACAATAGTAATAGCAAAGTCTTTACCTTTCTCAGAAAATGTTCGTCGTCAGGCGCATATCTAATAAGGTTCTCTACTTGTTCCTTTGAGAATGTATGTGACTTTTTTGGTTTGTATCCTACTGCCTCCTTCTTCAAATAGGCAATTAGTTTTGAGTACCGACTAATATCAATATCATTTTTTACTTGTATAGTTGTGACCACAAAGTTGAAGATTTTAAAGTTTTAGATTTTTCACCAAAATAAGATAGCAAAACATTCTCAGAATACTTTTTAATTTTCTTTCACCAATCCGTGAAGTGGTAGTATTGTTTTTCATATTTTTCTCTTGATTTATTCGGTAGAAGATTAAGAGTTATATTTTTCGTAAACGCCGCTACATCAAGAGGTGTGCTTGAAAATTCACTTTCACTTTCCAATATGCACACAAAATTGACTTTAAAAACTGTGGTGTATTAACATTGGCTGCTTAATTCTACAGTTCACTATCAAGGTAGATTATAAGTCTGTGGAAGCCAGCAGTCATGCCAAGTACAACATCTAGGAACGTGATGAAGCTGTCAACTCCCCCTCTTTCCCTCTCGCAAGTCAAGGGACAATTTTTAGAAGTTGAACACGCTGTAATCAGTTATATAAATGCAGTTAGTTAATAAAAGTCTTCCGGTGAAGCCGTATTTATTTATATTGGTCAACACGTTTTAAAATCATAACAATTTGGGGACGAGGATTTAAAGATAAACAAAATACCTCTGTCTGATAAAGAATTAACAGAACTACCAGCAAATCAAGGTAGATTAATTACATTACTATCAAATCAACAATTATCAAATGGAATTGTACCACCACCAGTTGCTAATATATCAAAGTAATCGATTCAATTAGATTCGTTCAATACAAAACAGTAACACTTAGACTGTTATCTACTACAGCTTGAAAATTATCTTGCTATGAAAAATCTAAGTAGTGTTTCTGACGATGTTGATAAAGTAAAAACCAGAATTCTAATCAATAGTATCGGAGCTAAACATGTGCTAAACATGCTAAACATGTTACTGGTGAATATTATAGCCCTACAGATCCACGCACAAAGAAATATCAAGACCTTATTGATTTATTAAAGGTTCATTTAGCACCGAGAACAGTATTTTCAGTGAACAACAAAAAATTTTGTCAAGGGTTCTACAACCCGGGGAATCAATTTCCACATATGTCTCTGCATTACAAGCGCTAGCACTTACTTGCGAATGGAAATGCTTAGAATCCAATTGCGGAAAATCTATTACATCAATAATATTACGTGCTCAGTTTATTCGGGGGTTATCAGATACTGATAGTCGTGAAAAATTACTCCAGCAACCGGATCAGACAACTTTAAGCTTCACTAAAATTGTCGAAATTGCACAATCAATCGAATTATCAAAGTTAGACAACAAAGAAATCTATAAAAGCGTATCTAGTACTGCGTGTTACAATCTAATAAAATTAACAAAAAAAACACAATTAGATTTTAACCTAAGTGACAAACGTGAATCAAGGAATAATCAAGTACACAGTTTTATAAACCGTGCTCGTAGTAGTTCAAGGCATCGTGCTAATTTTAAGGAACTGGGAATTGATCGATTATGCTTATACTGTGGCAGAAATAATCACACTAGTAAGGACTGTCGTGTAATGCATAGTAAATTAAAATGCAATTTTTGTAATCGAACAGGACATGTCAGCAAGGTTTGTATATCAACTTTCATCAGATACAAAAATCAAGCGCATCTAAAAATGACAAGGTAGTGTATTTAAATGATAGTGGTGAAGAAGATATTCAAATTATTAATGTGGTAAAGGGCTATACGGACAAAATAATTGTCCCTCCTGTTGATCGACAACATAAAATGTGAATTAGAATGTGATTCAGGCAGTAAAAAGACTGTTATTTCAATAGATATGTTTAATAAATTAAATCTAAATATACAGTTACGAAACGACAACACCATATTCAGAGATTACACGGATAATCGTTTTAAGCCTCAAGGATATGTAACAGTAAATGTTAAGTATCTTAATCAAAGTATTATTGGAAAATGTATATTAGAGATGCTTCAATATTATCAATTCTAGGCCGTGAATGGATTATTCCATTACAAATTATAAAAATTGATGGCATATATTCGTTAGATACAGTCAATGAAGGATTAATCAAAACTATTAAACAAGAATTTCAAGATGTATTTTCTGCAGCAATAGGCAAAGTTCCAAACTATGATATTACGTTCACATTCAAACCAGATGCAAAACCAATATCGACCTCCACGTAAAGTTCCACATCAATTATTAAATGCAACCAATAATTGTATTGATCGTTTAGTAAAACAAGGTGTGTTAGTGAAAGTAGAGATATCAGAATGGTGTACACCGGCTGTATTTGTAGAAAATCTGACAAAAAGTTTAGTTTACGTGTAAATTACAAATTGACGTTAAATAATCAACTACTAGAAGTGCGATATCCTATTCCAACTATCGAAGAAATTTTCAATAAAATGGAAAGTGGCGCATATTACTGCAAACTAGATTTAAGCGACGCATATCTCCATTTAATGGTTGATGAAGAAACGGCTAAAATGCAAGCGTTATTAACACATCGGGAAACGTATATATCTAGACGTCTTTATTATGAAATCACAGTGGCACCAAGCCTTTTTCATCAGTTCATTGATCAAGTAGTACGTGATCTAAATGGAACTATTGCATACTTCGATGATATCTTACTGCAAGGATCAACCATAGCCGAATGTGAAAATCGACTGCGTATAGCACTTCAACGTTTGCGAAAAAATAACCTACACGTGAACGAAAAAAAATGTAAATTTTTCGAAACACAAATCGAATATTTGGGACACAAAATTAGTAAAGACAGTCTCCATAAATCAGAAAAGAAAGTCGAAGCTATCAAACAAGTACCACGACCCAAAAATATTGAGGATGTTAGAAAAGTTTTAGGTCCTGTAAACTATTATCAAAAGTTCATACAAAATTTATCAACGATCTTATATCCACTAAACCGACTTCTAGGTAAAAATATCAAATTCCATTGCTCAAACGATTGTGAGCGTGCATTTAATGACGTTAAATCCATTATATCAAGTACTCGTGTATTAACACCCTATCGAAGAGATCTGCCATTAGAGTTAGCCACTGATGAAAATCCACTTGGCATATCTGCTATATTATCTCATCGATTGCCAGATGGCACAGAACGACCAATCGCTTTTGCATCCCGATCATTAATAAAAACAGAATCAAGGTATTCACAACTCGACAGAGAGGCATTAGCAGTATATTTGGGGAGCCAAAAAGTTTTACTTTTACATGCATGGCCGCCACTTCAAATTCTTAGTAGATAATAAACCAATTCAACACATATTCAACCCATCAAAAGAATTGCCAGTTTTCACAGCATCGAGAATGTTACGATATTCTGTTTTCCTGGCACAGTTTGACTATACAATTGAACATCGATAATCAACAGAACATACCAACGTTGATTACCTCTCACGTTATTCTATAAAAATCGAACAAATAAATGTAATCGATACGTGCACACATTTACAAAATCTAAAGACTGATGTAATGACTAGTACAACAACAATAACATATAAAACCGTACAAAAAGCTACAGAGGAAGATTAAGACTTATCAACACTCCTAAAACATTTAGAAAATGGTACAAACCACGATCCAGATTACTCAGTAACTGATGGTATTATTTTTAAAGGGCGCAGAATACTAATTCCTAAAAAGCTACAACAACCTGTACTAAACGAATTGCACGACACACACATTAGAATAGTAAAAATGTAGGCTGTGGCACGCAACTATGTGTATTGGTACAACATAGACAGAGATATAGAGTCACTGGTTAAAAGTTGCAAGGATTGTGCTAATCAAAATAAACTTCCAAACAAAGTACCACTACACAAGTGGGAATTAGCAACAGATAATTTTCAATGCATACACATTGATTATGCAAGACCATTCTTAAACTTGTTTTTCTTTATTGTTGACGATTCAAAATCAAAATGGATAGAAGTATATAAGATAAAGCAAGTACCGAATACTGAAAAGACTATCTAATTTTTGAGAGAATTCTTCTCTTGATTTGGCTTACCAGAAGAATTAGCTACAATGCGAGCATATTTAAATCACAGAGATTCCAGCAATTTACATCATTCAACGGTATCAAACAACGTTTAATTGCACCGGGACACACACATACAAATGGACACGCATAATGTTTTGTAAAATTTATTAAAAAGAAATTAAAGAAGATGTTTAATGAGCCAGGTTCAACCAAAGAAAAACTGTTTTCAATTCTGCAAAAATACAGAGCAACCCCAGATAATAGTAACCAGACACCTTCAGAAAAAATCTTTGGGAAAACAATTCGAACGCGTCTCGACTTGATGTATCCATCAAAACGTCCAAAATCAGAGAGTAAACCAAGGGTCAAAACAAAAAATTTTCAACTGGGAGACAGAGTACAGAGTATAAATTACCAGTCATCCACATTATGGAAGTATGACACAGTTGTCGAAAGGCTTGGATGTTTACATTATCTAGTAGAACTAGACGATGGGTATATTATCAAACGTCACATTAATCAATTGCGATCAACAAAAGTAGAAAAACAAAATCTAATTAAACTAAAAGTGTCTTTCACATATCCAGTAGTTTAAACTATGCCAACAATAAAACCTCAAATGAAAGTAGCAGGAACAATGAAAAAAAAAATATCTCGCACCAGAAGAAAACATACCGGAAACAATGACACAAGAAATATTAAAACCGCCTGAGGAAGAGGATGATCAACCCCAAATTCAATTACCCTCTCAAACAAAAACATAAGTCATGAAACCAATAGTGATACGTCGCTCGACAAGAAAGAGTAAGCCTGTGCAACGTCTAAACCTGTAAAGTGTGAATAATAAGTCAAATGTTATAAACTAAGTGGGGAAGGATTGTGGTGTATTAACATTGGCTGCCTAACTCTACAGTTCACTTTCAAGGTAGATTATAAGTCTGTGGAAGCCAGCAGTCATGTCAAGTACAACATCTAGGAACTTGATGAAGCTGTCAACTCCCCCTCTTTCCACCTCGCAAGTCAAGGGACAATTTTTAGAAGTTGAATACGCTGTAATCAATTATATAAATTCAGTTAGTTAATAAAAGTCTTCCAGTGAAGCCGTATTTAATTACATTGGTAAACACGTTTTAAAATCCTTTCTTTTAAAATAGCCTACTTTACGTAACAGAGTTTGTTTAGAATTCCGTATCGTAATAAACATAAAACTAATTAAAATTAGGCAAGCATTTTTAAAATTTTGTTGCTATGGAGCGACAATGCTAACACTTAATGTCAGTTCGCGGAAACACCAATTTTGGGGTGCGATTTCGAAGTGCAAAAGCCTATTTTGGATTGTTATCGTAAAAAAAGTTCTTAATAAGCTATAGTCAAACAATGCTGCAGTATTGGATTTATTGTGAACTGGATGACACTATTGTGAAATAATCCGGAAGGAAGCTTGTGTTAAAGAATGAAGTAGATTTCTAGATATTTAGTTTTTAGATGCAAATACCACCACTAAAGCGAATAAAGATCCATTTAGTAGAAAAGGTTTACAAAGGACTTTCCTTATAATACACGCGATTTCAGGTTAAATCAATCTATACAATTGAATATCTGGTGTGCAAACTATAAGATGCGTCTTACAACTTTGTCACCAATATCTTGACCCAAGCGCTGTTATCAATAAAATGGAGCAAAAATCGGTGGAGTTAGCACTATATTAAACTGGTATACCACACAATAATACTCAACCAAAACTAAATTAACAAAGAAACCGGTTCCTAGTGATTATCAATAATGGTTCTTAAAAGACATCAAAAGACCGCAATTTCGGCTCAGGACATAAATCAAATTGTACATTCAGGTAGAGAAACGAGGTAGAATGATGCCTTTTACTACCGCATGAGGATATTTGGTGAAATCTTGTCTTATTAACCACAACGGAACCGAGCGTGTCTCGACACAGCCACACTGATTCAACGCCAAACCTTTATCTACATTGTATGCTTACCATTGTATTCACTATTTTTCAATTTTTCTGACTTTTAGGGATAAACCTAGCGCGTTAGGACATTTTTAGCAATTTCCCGTAGTTTTCATTTGTGATGGGAATTTTAACCAACAGACAAGCCTTTTCTGCCTATAATCGTAAAACCCACTGGGGGAATTTTTAAACTTGCGGCAAATTGTTTTTTAAAGCTTGAATATCTAGATTTTATCTCTGACAGAATTCTTAATGTATTAACAACCATTATAACCAAAAAAAGTTTTGTCGCCCGTAAAACAAGCAGCAATTGTTATTTTATTTAGAAGCAAGCTCAACATCTGCCGCCAGATAAGCCTTTATTTTAAATTCTTGCTGAAAGGAATTAATAAACCCCATCAAAGGAATCAACATCCGTTAGAAATGTGAATGGTAATAACTTAACCTTGCGGTCCAACGATATTCACATGTTTTAATACTTATGGCTCTCCTTTTTGGTCAACGGTTCAACGACGACAAAGAAATGAAGACTACAGTCATAGATTGGGTTTCTTCAAAGGCGGCAGATTTCCTTGGCGTTAGATTTAAACACTTTTTGAGAGCTATGACAAATTTTTGAACAAATATGGAAATTATGTAGGAAAGTAGATAAAAGTATGTAGAATATGGAAAAATATATTTTAGTGATATATGCAGTATTTTTCTCTTTATACAAAAGCGGTTCTTACTTAAAAAATATCCCTGGTATATAACAATGTTTTTAGTTCTTACTTAGTTGATCTTGTAAAGCTACTTTAACGGTGAATTTTTGCATTCTTTTCTAGTTCTCCCATGTTTCCGAAACATTTTGTTCCTACACTTAGTATGCATTATTTAATTGGAATTATAGATCAATATCACCTTTCCAATCCTGCTGTTTTAATAGCGTATGAAAGCGGCTCCGTGGTGTAGTTGGTATGGGTGAGACTACTATGTCTAGGATTCCGGGTTCAAACCCGACACGGTTTGCCTGAAAAATTTAAGGCGGGCGTTTTTTACAAAAATACGCCCTCATTCGGATGAGGAATAAAATGTAGGTCTTGTGTGTGAGAGTTAACACTCACTTTAAACTTTCCCATCTTGATTGGAACAATAAGGGTTCGACAAAATTCGAAAATTTCAAGTAAAAAAGAACTCACTTCCTGGTCAAGGTAGTAAACCTCGGGTCGAGCGCTGAAAAAATGAAATGCAGTATTTCAACTACATATGCGGCTCAGTGGCTTAGTTGGTATGCGTTTGACCACTATGCACAAGGTCGCGGGTTCAAATCCCGACACGGTCTGCAAAGTCATATATCTTCTATTAAAAATACCTTGTGGTTGTGTTTATGGTATAATGTTATAAGTATATCGTTTATACGAGTTGAGGGAAGAGGCAGCACTTTGCGCTCCCATGACGTCATAACCCCTGACGACAAGCGTCCACGTCCACTCCCTTGCCCATTACATCTGACGTCACGCGGTCCACGCCCACCACCGTCTAACGTTACGCGGCCACGCACACCTGAAGTCACGCGGCCAAGCGCCCCCTATGACGTCACGCGACCACTAATAAGTTTGTCTCATGAAAAACCCCCTTAGCACTAATTGCCTTTTAGTGGGGTTTCTCATTGAAAATCCATTAGCACTAATCGCTTTTAATGGACTTAAAAACCCATTAGCAACAATCGCTTTTTAATCGGAAAATCATTAACACTAATCGCTTTTTAATAGGAAAACTCATTAACGATATTATGATTGTTTCTTACGTCACAACGGTCATCCGCCATTTTTTGCTACGTCACATCTGTCATCCGCCATTTTTTCTTACGTCACATATGTCATTCGTCATTTTTCTTACGTCAATCCTCCATTATTTAAACGTCACGTTTTTGACTTACTCTGTATATTTATCCACTTATGCTCCATCCGGTATATACATTTTACCGCAAGTTCTTAAGTTCTTATAGCAAAAACCGACTCAAGCGGAATTCAAACCCGTGCTGCCCGCATGCAAAACGGACACCTTAACCACAAAACCATCCACTCAATCGAAATTATTACTTGCACATCTCATATTATTGTTTAATGAACAGACTCCGTTTTAATTTAGAGAGGAACTTAGAGGGTATTTAAATATAAAAAAATTTAGGATGATTACGAAACGACCTGCAGATTCCATTTTTAAAAATTATTTTAAAAGCATCTAACCCAAAATGTTGTAAAATTTACCCCATATTTTTTATCAACGAGCACCACACACAATAGATGTCTACATCGGTAGACAGACGTCTTTAAACTGAACTTGAGGTTTAACTTTTTTAATTACCCTCACCTATCACCCCATCGATTTAATGAAGGGTATCGTTGTCTATCAGTAGGACTACTACCTTAAACCTGAGAATAACAAAACAACATAATTTAATATATTTTTGTATAATTTTTGCTGGTGTTGACGTTACAAATAAGTAACACAATTAATCTATTTCGAAACAGCAATTCTATCTTTTGAGATAAACCCATCGTGTAACCTAACAACAGGGGTTGGACTGCAACATCCCTGCGACAATGAATTATCAGCTCAATATTTAAGGTTATTTTTGCAAGACATATTACTTGTAAATGGGGCCATTTATGTAAAAGGGACGTTAAAGGAAATCGTCACCAGGCGCAATCTTCCTGCTAACGAAGTTGTGATTTTGATCAGTATGGTGTTCCAAATTTGAAGCAGTTACGAAATGATAGCCAATCTAACCATTGTTTATTGTATTCAAAAAAACTTTTTAAATTGCGTGAAGCAGAACGTATATCTGTTAAAGAACAGCATTTTAAAAATTTTTATATTAATTTGATTCTTTTAATTAAAATAGTTTTATTAAAATATGTATTAAGAGCAGATATGAACATAAAAATTAGAAGTGAACTACTTTATTTGCCCTAAAGGTGTCTTACAGGCAAAGTTACTGAATAAACAATAGAAAATCATAGTTTAAGCATGCGAGTTTTAAAACAATATAGCACTTGCCTAAGATTTGGATGCTTGAAAATTTTGGAACGCCAAGTACTTTGAACAGCTAAGATTTGGACGCTTAAAAATTCTGCAACAATAAGCACTTTGAACAACATCTCAAATTACACAAATAAAATCAAAATGAGGTTTCAATATCATTTTCCCCGTATTTATGCACAAAGAGAAAGTATAATTTGTCCTTATTAAACTGCGTTTCCAGCTATTCATTACCATTGTAGGAAAGTACCTTAAAATTTACAACTAATAGGTTAGACGTCATTTATTAGAAAATGCATGTGTAAACTATACACTCACTTTACTTAGAAACTCGTTAGGTGGATGAACTATATTATGTTGATGTATGGAAAACCATAATTTTTATTATGACTATAATAACAATATACAGAAAACACGTCTTAATATTTTGAACTACATTTAAAATCGATTTACCTTCTAATTAGATCGGTGCAGAATTAAACATATCTTAACATTTGGTTTAATTATATGAATGATTGTACTAAATAGAAAAAATTTCTACAATCCAGCATATTAATAAATACTTTTTGAGATTTTAGTCTATTATTGTGTTAATTCTAAATATAAATGCAGGGGTATTTTGCTGTTGTTTTTTAAATATTAAACAGTATGCTGGTATTTGTTACTGGTAATTTTAAAAGACACGATAATTAAGAAATGTCTTAAAAATTTTGATGGAATAAAGTTGAAACACAATACGTTTATTATATAAAGTGATGGCAAGCGTATAATATGTTATATTGTGACTACCATAATTCATTTGTAAATTCCGATATAATTCAATAAATTCGGCAATACAATTGTCTTTAAAGTACCGCTACAATTTGTATTAACGAAAAACCTAAAATACCAATGGTGGCTAGAGGGATGGTCCGAGTTAAAAAATTCTAAAGGAATTGTGAAGCTGAGGAAGAAACAATCCTAATTGATATCTTACACGATGGAGTTGTATAAAAAATATCGTTAAAGTACGGTTTGTTAAAAATTCTAAAAATGCTGATGGTGACTAGGGATCCGGTCCAATTTAAACAATTCTTACAGATTCAGATAGCTGAGAAAAAGATATAGCTGTTTGATAGGTTATACTACTAGAAAATTTACACAAATGGAACCAAAAATGCAAACAAGGAAAAACGGTTTAGGTGTTTAGATATTTGATAATGGATTAAAGATGAATACTGTATCGTTCGGTAAATGGTTATTCTTTAATTCAGTAAGAGATGTTCCGATTTGAAAAATTTCAAAAAATTTGGGAAGCTCAGGAAAAAACGATTCAATTGATATCTTACACGGTGGGTTTATATTAAAAATATCGCTAAGACCTTTGATAAAAAAATTTTAAATAGCGCCGGTCCGATTTAAAAATTTTTTTCACATTTGAGTAGCTGAGAAAGATGCAATATTGATTGATACTTTACAAGACGGAGCTATATTAAGAACACCGATAAGATTACCTTTTGACATAAAATTTAAAAATGGCTGCGGTGGTTAGACGAATAATCCGATTTAAAAAATTATTTTACATTCAGATAGCTGAGAAATTTTAATGTAATTTGATAGGTTACATGATGAACTTATCTCAAGAGATAAAAAATTGCTGTTTAGAAATTGATTAATTGTTTTACTTATTTGTAACATTAATACCTGCAAAAATTATAAAT
The DNA here is from genome assembly GCA_036346225.1 of Platerodrilus igneus. Taxonomy (NCBI): domain Eukaryota; kingdom Metazoa; phylum Arthropoda; class Insecta; order Coleoptera; family Lycidae; genus Platerodrilus; species Platerodrilus igneus. The sequence goes on from JARFIW010000203.1 coordinate 54,620, forward strand.
AAATGTATTAAATTATGTTGGTTTTTATTCTCAGGTTTAAGGTGATAGTCCTATTGATAGACAACGATACTCTTCATTAATTTGATGAGAGAATAGGTGGGGTTATTAATAAAGTTAAACTTCAAGTTGTTCAATTTAAAGACATCTGTCGACCGATGTAGACGTCTATTGTGTGTTGTGCTCGTTAATACAAAATATGGAGCAAATTTTCATAACATTTTGGGTGAGATGCTTTTAAATTAATCTTTAAAAATGGAATCTGTAGGTCGTTTCTTAATCTTCTCAAATTTTTTTCATATTTAAATACCCCGTAAGTTCATCTCCAAATTAAAATGGAGTCTGTTCATTAAACAATAATACGAGATGTGCAAGTAATGATTTCGATTGACTGGATGGTGTTGTGGTTAAGGTGTTCGTTTTGCATGCGGGCACCACAGGTTTGAGTCGGTTTTTGCTATAAGAACTTGCGGTAAAATATATATATATATATATATATATATATATATATACTACAGGATGGAGCATAAGTGGATATATACAGAGTAAGTCAAAAATCGTTAAGTTTAAAAAAATGGCGGATTGACGCAAGAAAGATGGCGAATGGCATATGTGACGTAAGAAAAATGGCGGATGACAGATGTGACGAGAAAAATGGCGAATAGCAGATGTGACGTAAGAAAACCTGGTAATATAGTTAAAATGCGATTAGTGTTAATGTGTTTTCCCATTGAAAGAGATTAGTGCTAATGGATGTTTAATTAGTAAACCCATTAAAAACGATTAGTGCTAATGGGTTTTTAGCGAGAAACCCCATTAAAAAGGAGATTAATTTTAATGGGTTTTAAGGAGAAGACCTATTAAAAAACGATTAGTGCTAATGGGATTTAATGGGTTTTAACTATGAACAATAGATGCATAAAATGGCTCACGTTATTCCTTATATTGGAATGTTTATATTATTTACTATATTTACGATGTTTAAGACATTTACGATATTTACGATATTTACGATATTTACGATATTTACGATATTTACGATATTTACGATATTTACGATATTTACGATATTTACGATATTTACGATATTTACGATATTTACGATATTTACGATATTTACGATATTTACGATTGTTCGCGCCAATTGTAATTTAATTTGTTATTAAATAAATGATGGTAAATCCAGTCTATATTGTACAACATAGAACTGGTTCTTATCTACAAAATTCATTCATTTTTCAAAATTATAAGACAGTTGAACCTTACTAATTGTACCGACGTGATTAATTTTTGGTATGTGTTGAAATGTGTCAATCACATGTTTGATTATATAGCAAAGACTCACATGGTTATAACTAGTGACGGTACGTGATAGTATAATACTCCAATATCCAAATATCACTCCTGTTTTCCTTTATTCCATATTATTGCGTCTTGAATGAAGTGATAATCTACAGCGATTGGTAAGTCTCTGTTACGCATTATCTCATATTAATTGTTGTCGTTACGCATATGGTCCTGCTATCGAAGGTATTTATAGTTTGAATATTGCATTTACGCATTTAATGTAGCTTATTTGCTAAAATTCAGAAACATCTGGTCCATACGACCCGGGTTTGTTATCGCTACTTATGGAAAGTGTTTGACATATCTAAGCACGTTGATAAGTTTGTTTACAGTAGGTTCACAATTTTATAAATTTTCAACGCAAGTTTATTTTGCATGTTGTATACAAAATCTCATACAAAAGATTGTTTACAATTTGTGAGTTAAATTTTGCAATAATTTGTTAACGCATCTATATAATTTTAAACGCATTATTCCTAGTTCAAAATTTATATTAAAGTATTTAGTTTATACGTCATTTCGCAATGCCGTCTAAGGAAGAAACTCTGAAAATATTGATAGCAAAAAAGGAAACCTTATTTAGGCGCATACAAAGGTTATACGATTGTAGTAAAGATCTTCAAAACAGAACCGCCATCAAAGAGTTTCGCGCACGGTTTGAAACCTTTCAAGAAACGAAAACCGAGTTTTATAGTATAATCGATAGATTTAACGCAATTTCGATAGAAATCGATAAAACATTCACGCCAGATTTTAATGTTCTGGACTCATTTGATGAACTGTGCGGATACTGCATGCTAGCCGCCAAGCAGCTTCCTCAAGAAAAGCAAACCACTTTGGTTACCGAACCGGTTAAAAGCACCGTAGTAAGATTGCCGAAGTTGGAGTTACCATTTTTCGGAGGTCAAATAGCGGTATGGCCTATATTCTTTCAAACATTCAAAAGTTTAATTCATGGAAACGCGGATTTAGATCCAATTAGTAAATTACATTATTTGTTAGGTCGGTTGTCTGGAAAAGCTTTAACAATTTGTTCTACCGTGCCACCTGTTGCGGAAAATTATGAACTAATTTGGAAAACTTTTATTGAAAAATACGAGGATAAACGTTTAATCGCAAACCATTATATACAAACAATGCTAGAATTTAAACAAGCCCGTTCCGAATCAGGTGATCACTTAAACGCGTTCTTAGAGAAGTTTGATACAGCGGTAAGCGCATTGAAAAGTTTGAACTTGCCAGATCTAGCGGATTTTATGTTGTCCTATTTAGCACTTTCTAAATTAGATAACGAAACAAATAAATCATTTGAAATAAATCGTAGAGATTCAACCGCACCTACATATACAGAAGTGCTCACTTTTGTTAAAGAGCAAAGCAAAATTTTGTGTCGTTCAGATAACGTGTTAATAAAAATAAACAACCTGATACGCAATTTAGGAAAGTTTCGCAGTCTTTCGTGGCTAATAGTACTATTATTTCATGTATTGTTTGTCAAAAGAATTCCCATCCTATTTACAAGTGCGATATCTTCCTAGAGATGACAGATATAAATTTGCAAAAAAGAAAAGGTTATGCGTCAATTGCTTAAGTTCTGTTCATGGCATTAAATCTTGTAATTCGCAAAAGTGCTGTGGTGTTTGTTATAAGCGTCACAACACTTTGTTACATTGGCCTAAGTTAACGCCAGTATGTATTAAAAATCCAGAAACAAGTACTTCAAGTCTATCGCCGACCGTTATTAGTGTTCCAGAACCGAACACTAATACATTTTGTTCAATTTCGCAATCAGAACAACACTCTAAATCTATCACAAATAAAGTAACAGTACTTCCTATCGCATTGATTAAGGTGGACACACCTAAAGGGGACGTAGAAATAAGGGTACTAGTGGATTCGGCTAGTATGTCAAATTTTATAACTACAAAATGTTGTAAAAAATTGGGGTTGTCTATGTACAAGGTATATTCTTCGGTAACCGGTACTGGTGCCGGGGTGCATCCAATCAAATCGCAAGTTAAACTCACAATTAGTTCAAAAATTAATGCAAATTTTACTCTAACATTTAATGCATACGCAATTGATAAAATTACTGATAAGTTACCTGCAACATTATTAGACGCAAACTCGCTTAATTATTTATACCAATTACCTCTCGCGGACCCAGCTTTTTGTACACCCTCTGAAATAGAAGGAATATTAGGTGCCGAGATTTTGCAATGGTTATTGGTACCGCGAAAATAGTGAATTCGGAAAATAACTTAACCGCGATTCAAAGTTCTTTAGGATACTTAGTAGTTGGAGCCGCACCTGTAGCAATGTCCTCGATTTCTTCACAAACCTTTTGTGCGTTTGCGTCTGAATCAATAGATACAACTGTTAAAAGGTTTTTTGAATTAGAAGAAGTTCCGCACGCTAATGTAATTAGTAGTGAGGACGCAGAATGTGAGAAACATTTTGCATCAACCGTTCAACGTGACGGATCAGGGCGCTATACGGTAGGTTAGCCTTCTAAACAGGATCCTATATTATTAGGACGTTCTTACGAAACCGCAGTCAATAGATTTCTGGCATTAGAACGCAAATTTAATAAATTTTCTGAATTTAAAAGTGCTTATACGCAAGTAATGCAAGAGCATATTAAAAACAATTATATGTCATTATTTGTAAATCCTCACCTACCCAATCCCTGTTATTTCATTCCGCATCACGGTGTTCTCAAACCGCAAAGCAAAAGTACTCCTTTGCGAGTAGTTTGGGATTGTAGTTCAAAGACTACTAGTGGGAAATCATTAAATGATTTATTGCACACCGTTCCAAAATTGCAGACTGATTTATTATTCCTGTTGTTGAATTTCCGCATATTTGAAATTGCAATGACAGCCGATTTAAAGAAGATGTTTTTGCAAGTTCTAGTAAAACCGGAGCACAGAAAATATCAGTTGCTATTGTGGAGGTTTTCCCCAAAAGAACCTATTGCTATTTATCAATTTAAAAGATTAATTTTTGGCAGAACGTCCTCCCCATATCTGGCAATACGCACCGTACAACAACTCGCGTTAGATGAACGTGAATCATTTCCGTTAGCCTCTAACGCAATTTTAAAATTGATTTACATGGACGATTTTGTCCACAGTGTTGCCTCGTTATCAGAAGGTAAGCAATTAAATTCCGAATTATTACAGTTGTTTAGGGCCGGGGGGTTTGAAATTGCAAAGTGGTGCACTAATGCGCCCGAGTTAATGCAAGAAATACCCGAATCTTTTCGTTTAGAAAAATCAATTATTTTTGATGACAGTGTGCCTAAAATATTAGGTCTGCAATGGCACCCGCATACGGATTACTTTTGTTTTACTGTGAATGTTGAGAATGTCACTTGCTCAAAACGCAATATATTATCCACAGTCGCGCGAATATTCGATCCGCTTGGGTTATTGGCACCTGTTATACTATACGCAAAGGTATTAATTAAGGAACTTTGTACTGCTCATGTTGGCTGGGATGACAAATCACCCCAAAGAATTGTTGATCTTTGGAATCGATTTTATTCCGAGCTTCATGTGATAGAAAATGTTCGAGTGTTACGACACGTATCAGTGTTTGAAAATTCGAAAGTTATGATTATTGGATTTTCTGACGCCTCTGAGAAAGGTTATGGGGACGTAGTCTATTTAAGGAGTACGTCGCCTAAAGTAAAAGTCAAAATAAGTTTACTTTGTGCAAAGTCTAGGGTTTCGCCATTAAAAATAACCTCAATTCCACGTTTGGAGCTTTGTGCTGCACTTTTATTGTCCAAGCTATTAAAGTACGTAATAGAAACTTATACTCCCCGCATAGAACTATATGAAATTTACGCATTTACGGATTCAATGGTTGTTCTTAGTTGGATACACGCATCGCCGCACCGGAGGAGTGTATTCGTTGCAAATAGGGTGTCCCAGATTCAAGATTTTTTGCCACCGCGTGTTTGGCACCATGTTGAAGGGCGGGAGAATCCAGCCGGTGGTCTCTCCCGTGGATTAATTTCGTCGCAGTTATTAACCGCAACGCATTGGCTAACTGGACCTAAATGGCTTTTGTCCGGTAATAAAAATTGGCCAATATAATTTTCCTCGAAGAGAAATCTGCAACTTTGCATGGTAACGTTTTACATGATAGCCATTGGGAAAATCCACTTTATGAATTGATTTCGAAATGCTCGTCTTGGAGTAAATTATTAAATACTACCGCATATGTTTTAAAATTCTTGAAATTACTACCTAAAGGATTTAATATACAGGTTAGCGATTTAATTAAAGCAGAACATACGTTAATTCGTATTGTTCAAAAAATATGGTTTAGGGACGAGATTATGCTTTTAGAGAAAGGGAAATGTACTCTCCAATTAAAGAAACTTCGCCCATTTCTGATGGACGGTCTTATTAGAGTTGGCGGTCGCTTGGCTAACGCAAATATTGCCTATGACCATCAACATCCAATCTTGTTGTCTAAGCAGGAACGCTTAATTAATCTAATTATTGAATTACATTTGCATTTAGTATTGTGTATTTCACGTCAAAAATATTGGATTTTATCGGCGCGAGGCTTAATTCGCAAAATAATAAAAACTTGCAATTTTTGTTTTAAAAGGCGCCCATTGCCGACGTATCCAATAATGGGTGACCTTCCTGTTTGCCGCGTGGCGTCGGTTAAACCATTTATAAATACGGGTGTAGATTATTCAGGTCCGTTTTATATAACATTAACTAGAAAACGCGGTATAAGGTCACAAAAGGCATACATATGTTTATTTGTGTGTATGGCAACGCGGGCAGTGCACCTAGAATTAGTGTCCGATTTATCGGCGGACCTATTTGTAGCTGCCTTTAAACGCTTTTTATCGCGGCGCGGCCCATGTGCTACAATGTTTTCCGATTGTGGTACGAATTATATAGGAGCCAGCGCCTTGTTAGATGAAGTATATAACTTTGTAACTTCAGAAGATTTCGATAGAAAAATAGGTACTCATCCTACGCAAAATAAAATCGAATGGAAGTTTTTGCCACCAAGATCTCCACACATGGGAGGAATGTGGGAAGCTCAAAATAAGAGCATTAAATCGCATTTAAATAAAAATTTGGGTAATAAAATGTTGAGTTACGAAGAATTCTCTACGGTTTTGAGTCAGATAGAGGCTATTCTTAACTCAAGACCCCTCACATGGTTGGGTTCAGATCCCTCTGACCCACAACCTTTAACCCCTGCGCACTTTTTAACGTTAACCCCTTTAAAATCGCTACCGGCGGTTAATGTGTTGGATAAACCGCTAAATCGCTTAAACCGTAAACAATTACTCGATCAAATGGTCCAGCATTTCTGGAAACGGTGGCATGTTGAGTACCTGCATACACTGCAAGTTAGAGAAAAGTGGAATACCCTTTCGAATCCAGTTCGAGTTGGTACGTTGGTTCTTATACACCAGGACAATACCCCACCACTCAGGTGGCCGTTGGGTGTGATAGAACAGGTAGTTCCGGGGCAAAACGGTGTGGTGCGTGTCGCCACAGTTCGCACTAATAATTCGATTTTAAAGAGGCCAGTTGTTAAGCTGTGTCCTTTGCCCGCTCAATAAATTAAAATTATATTTGTTTCCTTTTTACATGAATATATTTATTTTCATTAGGTAAAACATTTATTATTGGTTAATTGTCAGTTAATGCTAGTATATTGTTTTAGTTTATCCTATTAATTTATATTCTGAAATAATTATCATGATTTCAGACCGGGGGATGTAGGCGCCAATTGTAATTTAATTTGTTATTAAATAAATGATGGTAAATCCAGTCTATATTGTACAACATAGAACTGGTTCTTATCTTCAAAATTCATTCATTTTTCAAAATTATAAGACAGTTGAACCTTACTAATTGTACCGACGTGATTAATTTTTGGTATGTGTTGAAATGTGTCAATCACATGTTTGATTATATAGCAAAGACTCACCGGTGGTTATAACTAGTGACCGTACGTAATAGTATAATACTCCAATTTCTAAATATCACTCATGTTTTCCTTTATTCCATATTATTGCGTGTTAAATGAAGTGATAATCTACAGCAATTGGTAAGTCTCTGTTACGCATTATATCATATTAATTGTTGTCGTTACGCATATGGTTCTGCTATCGAAGGTATTTATAGTTTGAATATTGCATTCACGCATTTAATGTAGCACATTTGCTAAAATTCAGAAACAACGATATTAACGATATTTACGATATTGACGATATTTACAATATTTAGGATATTTACGATACTTAAAATATTAACGATATTTACTATATTTACCACATTTACGATTTTTGCGATATTTACTATATTTACGATATATATAAGGTTATCATAAAGTAAGGGATATATTTTAAATTATGATAACTTTTTAACAAATTAAGTTAATAACAAGAAATAAATGAAATCTAATTGCTTATCAAATGGGATTTAGTATGCCCAAAACAGGTTACGCCAATTGCTCAATATGACCTCCATTTTGTTGTTGTAAGATCACCATCCTTACCTCCAAATTGTACACAGCATTTCGTAACATTTCTGGTTGAATTGTACCAATTTGCTCCGTAATACTGTCTTTTAATTCTTGTAGCGTAGTTGGTCGTCTTCTAAACACTAAACTTTTTAAATAACCCCACAGCCAGTAATCCGCTGGGTTTAGATCAGGTGATCTTGGTGGCCATGAATTTACGAAATGTCTGCTTAACACGCGATCTTGAAAAACTTGGTTAACAATTCTTTGACTGGTCGAAAATGTGGGGGTGCTCCATCCTGCATAAAATGATGTTTTCAATTCCGTAGTGCTCGTTTTGCAGCTGTGGAATAACATAATTTTGTAACATTTGCAAGTATCGTTCACCATTTACAGTTACAGATACGGCTTGTCCATTCTGCATTTCCTCGTAGAAATACGGACCAATAATAAAATCAGCTGTAAAACCGCACCAAACGGTGACTTTCTTGTCATGAAGACCTTTTGAACGATTTGTTGCGGATTTTCTGCAGACCAGATTCTACAGTTTTGAGTATTGACTCCACCATTCAGAGTAAAAGTGCCTCATCTGTCCATAAAATAAGGGATAACCATTCGGGTTCAATTTCCATCTGAGCCATTACTCGCAAAGAAAAATCGTACCTAGTAGCCAAATCTGCGTCCTTTAATTCAAACAGCATTTTCAGTTTATATGGATACATGTTTAGAATTTTGCGTAAAATTTTCCAAACCGTGGTATACGGCATTTGCAATCGCTTGGATATCGCATTTGCACTGCAGATTGCGAGTGAATTTCTTCTGGATATGTCTTGATATTCATGAAGAACCTGGACATCACTAATTATTGGTCTTCGTAATATTGGTAAGTCAGTTACAGACCCTGTTTTTTCAAATTTTTGTATCAAATTGCGGTACGCTTTCATTTGACAGGGTCCCGCTCTCAGACCCATTCTCGTGCGAAATCTTCGTAATCCAGCGGTGTAATTTCTTGCCGGATTCATAATAGCACTGAACTAAACCAATTTTGTTTGTAAATCCATGTTATTACAGTTGAGTCGTTTGAACTCAACGTTTACTTGAGTTTTAGTTTCAAAATAAAACTTCAAATTGAATAATTTTGTTTTGACACTAGTGTCAACAATTGTTATGACAACGCTTTTGTTTCTCATAGATACGGTAAAATCCCATTCATTAAGCAACTAGATTTCGTTTATTTTATGTTACTAACTTAATTTATTAAAAAGTTGTAATGATTTAAAATATATCCCTTACTTTATGATAACCTAGTACGTTATTTACTATATTTACGATATTTACTATATTTACGATATTTACGATATTTACGATATTTACCATATTTACCATATTTACGATATTTACGATATTTACGATATTTACTATATTTACGATATTTACTATATTTACGATATTTACGATATTTACGATATTTACGATATTTACGATATTTACGATATTTACGATTTTTACGATATTTACGATATTTACGATATTTACTATATTTACTATATTTGCGATATTTACGATATTTACGATATTTACGATATTTACGATATTTACGATATTTACGATATTTACGATATTTACGATATTTACGATATTTACTATATTTACGATATTTACGATATTTACAATATTTACGATATTTACGGTAATTATGATATGTACGATATTCACGATAATTAAAATGGTTACTATTTTTGGAATATTTACGGTATTTACATTTACGATGTTTATGATATTTATGATTATTAAGTTATTTATGATATTTAGGATAGTTACAATATTTACAATGTTTTAGATTTTACGGTTTTTCCAATTTCTACAATATTTACAAGGTTTTCAATTTTTGACAATGCTAACGATATAAGTGATCAGAGAATATTATGATTATGTTTAGAGCAGTAATTTAATAGAGGAAATTCTGTAAGTGATTCACGTGGTTTGAAACCAATCAAAATAATGTAAGGTATTTGCTTACTGGTTAGTTGTAACAAATATCTAGCTTACATTTATAACCTTTATTATATAACCTTTATTAACCTAGAAAAACAAACGTTAAATAACAACTAGATTTTCTGTATACAGTTTTCATAATACTGATAATTCGAGGTACATAAAGTAACTCCCCAAATTCACTAAACTTGTGTGTTGGATAAGAAAATTTTAAATTAGTGTTCAATGCACGTTTTCGTCCTTTCATTTGTTTGTAATTGATGATAACCATTTTTATAACTTCTGGTTTGTGATTACTACAATCTGTAGCATTGTCTTAATTGTATCAAAGCAGTGTCAGGGAATTAAAGCTTTATCATAATAAATGCTTTAAATTGGTTAAATACTTTATGCTTAGGATTGAATTATAACATTCCCTAATAACGACCAAGTTTATTTACAAATACACGTATTTTCATTTATAATATTTGTCTATTTGCTACAACTCGATTGACTATTCTATTCAGAAATCAAAAGTAGCAGGTTTAACAAACTCATATAGCCACATTGCAGTAACAATCTAAGCTTTAGCAGACTGTACTTCTGTATAACAAGTACAAAATATTGAACAAAACCTTCAATAATTCACGAATACTATAACCTGCGGACTAAGTTTAGTAACGCCGCGACATCAATCAATGACACTTACCTATAATTAGAATTACAATTCGTTAAACGGTCTTCGAACGATAACGCAAGTTGGTATTTCATAAGTTCACTTCATAAATGTTTAGCAGGCTTTCTCTATTTTTATTTTCTTTTAGCTATGAAAAGGTAACTAGAACGCTACTACAATCTTTTCTAACAAAGTTTAAGGTTACATTATGAATCCAATTAGCAAACTAAATTTTAATTTCGTTCTCCTTATGTTGCTGGTAGCGGCATTAGAGCGTCCAAGGATGGCTCGAAATACCACTGCTAAATGAAGAGTTCTGTTAGTTCTAAATTATAAACCATTTCTTCAATATTGCCAGAATTTGATCAGTTATCTTCGGAATAGAAGCTCTACTTGTAGTGGTACCAAATACCCCTGGGTATATCCCATTGATGTGTAGATCATGACTCACCACAGTTTGTTTTACTTTGTGTTAAATACTATAAAATAAGATAGGAATATTTGCATATAACTTCCGCACTGAGAAAAATGATTTGGTTGATACAACCAACTCTGTTGTTTTGAAGAGTAAAGCATTAGATCAAGAATTTTTGAGTCGTTCTAAACGAAACTACATTCACTGAACCGCTTGTAGATGGTTAAACTAACTACAAAATTAGTTGACTTAAATTTGTTTGTTTGAATGCATAATAACAGTTGGTTAATAAAAGAATGCAAAAG